>DWLO01002089.1:0-13263 GCA_018245335.1 Dalla quadristriga | reverse complement strand
CACACAGAAAACAACACAATTTACACCCAAGAACCGAGCACAAATATTTATCTGCCAAATAATTATCTGCCCTCAGCAGTGGACTGTTGTAGGCTGTTGATGATTCGTTTGTAGACTATGGGAGTCAGGAGTGTTATTGAAATAGGACTAAACTAATAGTCTAGTTCAGGTTTCGGAATCTGCGGCTCTCGAGCCACATGTGGCTCTTTTACATCCTTTTTTTCATAAACTTTGTGGCATTTTTCTGTTAAATACACGTTTAACACATGCTAAAAAGCAGTGAACCCCATTCAAATAGAACTTGAATGGCTCTTTACGAATTTATAAGTCCCTCAAGTGGCTCTTTTGTCGAATTCTAGTACCTATACTATTGTTAAAATTTGGCTCTTTGGGGAAAAAGTTTGCCGACCCCTGGCTAGTTAATAATCTTTAATATTTAGCCTCATTCGAAGCTGGTCACAGATGAGCCCCTGTGGACTGAGGTAGTCGCCTCTTGTATAAGTGTAATCGGCAAGCAACAATTGGGTAGGTAAATGATTCAAGTTTAAACTTGATTCAAAAATGTTTTATTTTTCGAATATTTATCGTTCAGATATATATGTCTGCCAAATAATGGCTAAGATTTCAATCTAAGCAAAAATGAATATTAAAAATGACCAAAATACGCATTCGAAATAAAAAATTGCGAAACGCAACGCCATGTTTAGAATGCAATGTGACGTCATCGCCCGTGTCAAGTTATAGACGTCTGTATGGTGTGTGTAGTGTTTGCGTTACGATTTTGGGGTCTTGTAGCGTCATTCTAGCCGCGTGGAAAATGGCGGCGTTTAAACAGCTCAAATATATTCTATTTTATTATATTTAGATATTAATTACCAACTCCGATCAACAATGCTTCAATAAATATTCAATTAGACTTAAGGATAAGTAGCATAAGACAAGTAATATTTAATTGTAAAATGATGTGACTATTTGTTTGAAAAAATTAAATAAAAAAGAGACATACATTTTACCTATAATCAATCATTATTTTTGATTAGTCATTATTCCTAAATGAGTCATCATTTAAAATGAAAATTTATCGGCTGCGTCCGCGTAGAATTCCCTTATCCATCCTACCGCGCAGAACCCGGGATAAAAAGTATTAGGTATGTATACACTGCCTAATTTGCCCAACCCAGTATTATGTATAAACTGTCTATATACAAAAAATCACGTCGATCCCTGCAACGTGAAACATTGACAAACCAATAAACCCAACAATTAACATTTCGACATTAATAACATTAGTGAGGATATTGACTGCCTGTTCACCAACAATGATAATCTGAATAGGTTGTGTACATTTAATGTAGAATATCACTTCATATCAAAGACAATTTAAACTAACCCAATTGTACGTTCACGTTATTTTAGTTTGTCACAGTGTATCGGTTGCATCCATTCACATGGGTCACGAATTCAACCAGTCACCCGAGTAAAGTGTACACACAAACACCACTTGGCTGTTTGATTTATTTGAACGTAACGATCAATTCTGAACCTTATTGTTATGAGGCATTAAATGTTATTTAGATTGATGCTATCCGCCTTCAGACTGTCTCTCGGTTGGACACTTGACTACAAGAAATGGCAGACCTCGAATGTTCTTACCCTTTCTAAAGCTTGAAGTAATTTCTGGGCTTAAACAAAGTCAATAAAATTACTGGTTAATGTTAGTGATACTTGCTAAAGTAAATGTTTATAACTCAAATGATTAAATTAATCCTAAGAGTTATAAAAATTAACTTAAATACTATGTACAATACTTATGGTCTTAATTCCTATTGTCCTTACAGTAAATAATAAATATCAACGAATATTAGGTCCTATTAACAACTTTGTAACAGTAATTTTTCGAAAAAAAGCAAAGTAGATTCACTCCAAAAAGAAGCCTTTGTCCTTTTCCAGAAAGTCGACTATTTTTACACCAAATTTCATAAGAATCCTCTCAGAAATTTTTATGTGATTAAGTACCAAATCCAAATTGTATATTTAAATTTTTATCTATAATCTCTTATTAATTTTGTAATATTGTTGGTTAAACAAAAAACCTTATCTACCAGTACCTGCGCCAATTGTAGGACCTTTATTTTGTAAATTTGTTTTGTATATTAACTGCTGTGCAATAAAGGAATGTTGTGATGTTGTATTGTAGTAGCCGCTAAAGGCGCAGCTCTTATTTTAAGACAAAGGGGTAATCTATACTAACTACCATGACATGTATAGCTTAAGAAAGTCGTGCAAGAAAAGTAACTATAAGTGTACCCAATTGTAAAACATTTATTTTGTAAATTTGTTTTGTATATTAACTGCTGTGCAATAAAGGAATGCTGTGATGTTGTATTGTAGTAGCCGCTAAAGGCGCAGCTCTTATTTTCATACAAAGGGGTAATCTATACTAACTACCATGTATAGCTTAAGAAAGTCGTGCAAGAAAAGTAACTATAAGTGTACGAGCTGTGGATTTCATGTTTCTCACATACCGTAGTTTGGCAGTCTCTTTATTATTCTATTCATTTCAACTTAGGTCCTTCTTGGAGAACGTGTAGTCTCAATAATTCGTAACATTTTGGAATGTTGGAATAAATTGCTGTACTTACACCAATATTTTGTCCTTACATGTGCTACATGTTTTACAGAGTTGTAGATATATTACTTCGATATTTAATATTTTTATCTAGCTTTTATACGGCGCTAGCCGTATTCTTCCATGGGCCGCACTGAAAATCAGCTCATGGTTCCAACATGGTTTCATGACCTATGCTGAGTTCTAGCCCTTTTGTCTTCCATAAGCTACTACACCGATAAATGTCTGTATACTAAGTATGCCAATTGTATTGTTATATAATTGTGAGCTTTATTATTGTTGTACTTTTGGAAACAAATAAATCTTCTTCTATGATATAATCTTTGCTACGGGTATATTGGTGCCAAAATGCAGTGTCAACATTATGCTGTCTACAATCGGCTGCAATGTTTAGGCCATCATTGGTAAAGGCCGATGCTTTATTTAATATCTGCTACACAGCTATATTGTATACAAAAACTATTTTACAAAAGACACAGCGGCGGAGAGCTGCCAAGCCAGCCACTGGCAGCGCTAACACGTCGACGTTTTGCAATATACAAGCTGCGACAACCTACATCCAGGTTGATAGAGAGCTTTTGTACGAGTACACGCTACTGTAAATTATTATGTCCGTCATTTTATTTACAGATTTAATAGCAACATTTTTTGTACTCGTTTTGCACCTCCGCTGCGTTGACTTTAGAATTGAAAAATCAGACACGCGCATGATTAATTTCCATGGAAATCCAAACCTTTTCTCAAATCCAACCCTATACTTTTCATCCAAAACAATCAGACACAGAGCTGATAAGGGCGCGTATACTATTAATATAAAGATACCTTAAGATAATTCCAATAGCGTGTTTCAGGGTTACATGTGCCGCCATCTTTTATGAAATAGTCGAAACTCATTTCACGGAGATAATTAATGCTTCTTATGAAGCAATAATGAAGATAAACTTTATAAAATAAAATTTAGTCGACTAACTAGTAATGAACAGTTTCCACCCTGACTAAGAATCTATAGAAGGAACGTCTTGAAATTCTCTAAAACCCAGCGCACGAAGTATTTACCGCGCGAGGTACTCTCGAGAATTTTTCAAGGGTTTATAGAAACCTGTTTTTAGTATAGGACTTTCCTGGAGATGTAACATTTTTGTCCGAAGTTACTTGGCTTTTACCGAAGAAAACTCCTTTGTTAATTTGCTTTGTAAAAATGTACACTTGTTTGACTTGTCAAATGTAAGGCACAAAGTAATACGCTTTTAAACTATATAGAGTACGAGTGGTAATTAGCTACAATGCTGTACTTTTAACTGAAAAAGAAAAGAAATTTAATCTTTTACTTCGTACGTACTAGTACATTTAATTTGGTAATGCAATCGTTCCCGTTTTATTAAACAGGGTGAATTTTCGAGACGAGGCAGTATGGCCAGGTGCCATAACTGTTGTAGCTACGGGAAAACGCTCTGAAGAGACCATCCTTAACTTTTGGAAATATTTGACCTGCATTCACAGATTTTGGGAAAAAATTACAGTCAACAAGAAAATGGTCAGTTTGCACACAAACTTCTTTTGATGGCAAGTGATCCTTCGCCCGCGTAAAATCTCAAAATATAGAAAATGTTAAACGGTTTAAACGGGATAACTAAAAAATCTATTGAAATATAGAAAGACTTTACGGTAAGTTAAGGTACCCTCTGCCTTCTACAATCCCTGACAACATCAAACTCAGTTCAGCGGTATCGGAGCCTATTCACGACAAAACAAACACAACAGACAGACAAAAAATCTAAAAATGGTTAAGTAAAGAAAGAACAGACGGTAAGACGAGAAGAAATTACAAAAAATTAAGGAAGCAGAAAGCAGAACGAGAACATTACAGTTCTCGTTGGAATTTATAAGAGGGCGTGACAAAAGTCTAGGTGAATAAAAAGGCGTGATCGGATGTTGAATTAGATAGTAGGAAGCTAATATGAAATATCAACATTTCTTTATTTATTCTAGCCTACCCTAGAAGACGACTAAACTCTGCTTAGACTTGTAGATGATTACTACAGTAAATCCACACAAAGTGACGATTTAACGTCGTTACTCGTCTGGAATTCTAAATCGCACTTCACCGAGATAGTCAATTTTATGACACGTGACTTGTAATTACTAATTTAACGCTAAGATATTCTTGCCAAGGAACTGAGGAAATATTACGTAAGTCTTCGCATAATGTTACTTACGGGCAAAGGAGCATGTCTGCAACCGACCCCGCACGAAAAAATCGCTCAGGGCACGTCGTCACTTGTCTAAAGTTCTTCTCAATGTGGTCACGTTTCTAAGTTGTATTTTTAACGCCGACCTTTTACTATGTCGTCATCTCTATAAGTTTCTCAATATATCAAAAAAATCATGCTTCGACGCTTGCACTCTATCTATACTCATATATTATATTTGTCTTCAAGTCACGTAGACTACGGGGGACAGGTTTCGTCTTTGTTTTTTACTGGCTTTGGGGTTTTTGCTGTAACGATTTAAGCCTAAGCTTTACTTCCCATTTCCATCATTTAATTATTTATTAAAACTTTACTATACCTACAGAATATGGTATAAAAGGCGGACTCCATGCTTAAAGCATTATCTACAAGGCAACCATTGGGCCAGCAGAGAATATCGAAGGCGGTATTAAATTAACAACAACGAAAGTAAATAAATGAGGTAAACATCATCTTGTATATATGTAACTTCTGTTTCCGCACAAATTATGGATAGGGTTTCTTTCTTTGCGATTATGTTGTAGTCATGGTTTTTTTTTAAAACACTACGGTTTGATTTAGTTTTGTGTTAGTAGCCGTTACTTTTGTTCACAAATAAAAAATCGCTTTACTGATTTATCGCCGGAAATGAGACATCTGACTCCAATGGGAATTAGGGAGTGACGTCACGGATTATAAATCATATTTAATCGCGGGGGTTAGAACACTGCTGTAATGTATGTAATTTTGGATTATTGTTCGCGGTTCGCTACGGGTGAGAAAATGTCTTTTGATATTTTTATGTCAGCACTTTGTATATGTTCAAAGGCGTCATATGTAATAAGTAAAATAAGTAATAGAACTGAACTCTGAACATATTCTTCGGATATCTCCGCCTCCGAACGACAGGAACTCGTATCATAGCAGTATCAATACAGTATCATATGCATGATGCAGATCCGTATAAGTAGCAACGCATCTGTGACCTCTATAAAAAACATAGCTACACTTAACACATAATAGCATTTCACGTTGCCCAAATAAAAATAAAACACTTTTATCACGAAAATGTTCAAAGTACCAATTATTTAGTTAATATAGTAATTTTTAATGTCACCTTTGCGAAGTTGTTCGCAATCGTGATTCTCTTTGAGACGGAACTGTTCCTACCATAAGAAATAATAGAGAAATCGCGCCGTGTTTCCTGTGGTTATGAAACGGTTATGAACTCAAAGCTCTTGCCAATAACTTCTTGCACGCAAACAATAAACCATTTCTATTTTGAAGCCTGAACATTTTCATTGGTCTCCATAGAAAAAGCTTACCTTCGAAGTGCGACTACCAATGCCATCTATCCAGCGTTTGATGAACTACTTAATACTACAAACATAATTTAATAGTAGGTACTGCGTTTAATAATTATTGTTGTGTGACCCGTAATTATTTTCAAATCTTTTAATTGTAATACTGGTTGTCTGACTTAGCTGGTAGAACCGTTAATGTACCGTTACTGAAACAGAGAAACTACCAAAACCAGTCTCACCGTGAATCCTTTGGGTTTTGTTCGTAAACGACGTAGCAAAAGACATATTAACTCCAGCTTAGATTCAGTTGATTGGCTACACACACAAAGGAACACCTCGAGAATAAATTCTACTACAATCTTGCCGAGTTCCTAAATGACAATATCTGATAGTTATCGGATCTGAATTTCACATAAATTATTGCGAGTATTAAAAATGTAATTGTAACTTAGTAACAACTTTTTGCACATCATTTAGTGGTAGAATAAGCGCGCTATTCTATTTAAGTTCATCATGTAGTACCTCATCGTAGTAGTGATCATCATGATCACCTTATAAAGTGTACTAATAAAGTTACAAAGTTACAAATAAAGTAAATTGAAATTGAAATACAAATTATTAGCGATCCACTTCAGAGCACAAGTCTCTCCTTACAACTGAGGAGGCCTGGAGCGTACTTAATCTACCACGCTACTCCACTGCGGATCTGAGAGTAAACGAGAGTCTGAACTTAATTTTAACTACGAATGTACGAGTAGGTATGTATCAAAATAATGTCATTTAATGCAATAGCAGCTAGTTGCTGGTAAAGTTTTTATTTTGAATAATAAGAAACGTTTACACATACCCCCGCACTAGGACTTTTCTGTGTTGCGGACATAATGAGAAAACAATAACCTAATAAGTACATAGAAGCATCCCTGTTAAGCAGCTTAAAATGTAACATGAAAGGTAAAAAAATCGATATCGATTCTGTTGTAAAAATAATGATTTTACTTCAATACACCCTTTACTCAAAACTGCTAACAAGAACCAAGATTATGCCTCACAGGCTAACAGCAAACCTACGCCTTGTAATACTTAAATTATAGTTCTCGAAACACGTCGACAAGAATAAGAAATTTAAGACCATCTAGAAACTACCTAGACGCAAATTGAGCGTGGCTTCAATAAATAACACCAGGCCCTATTATTACAAGGGCCTTAATCAAAAGATAACATCTTTACCCTCCTATGCAACTTAATCGTGCCGTTTCCAGTTTTCTGATGGCTCACGGAGCTTTTCTGTATAGGCTTAAGTCATCACATATACGTGATATATTGAAACGACCGAGAAGGGCATATTGTGTATATGTTGTGTCTGACGCAAGCGTACGGTTGAAAGTAAAACAACTAAAGTGATTCTAACACAAACAAACTCCGTCAAACTAAAATCAGCTCAATCAATCAGATCAACCGATCAGAGAATCAATAATTTATGATGATAATAATACAATATACAGCCAAATAGAAGATAGACAGATAGATAATACACTTTATTGTACATCATCGATACACAAAAAATATACGATTCAAAACAAAAAATACGATATACAAAAGGCGGTGTGGTGCTATCACTTAGAAGCGATTTCTTCCAGACAACCTGAAGGTATGATTAAAAGTAATTAGATGTACGTGATGGCGGAGGCGCGGTGTACTCTATACATAAATATTATATAATACTGTATATAATAACAGATACTATATATTATAGATACTAACTACATAAATACTTATAAATATAATATTTAAATGATAATGCAACAGATGCACGGAATTATAACAGTACGATAGAGAGATAAGGTCGATGAGAAGGATATAAGGAGTAGCCATGTTAAAGCTGCATGTAGAGCCTTAACTTGGGTTTTGAAGGAATTTAGGGAAACAGCGTGACGAATAGCTTGAGGAAGGGAGTTCCATGGACGGATGGCAGTAACGGTGAAGGATTTGTGATAGACATTTTTGCATTTCTTTTCGAAGCCAGCCAGTAAGCTAACAAGAATATTAAAATCTAATATTTTTACTAAATTTAATGTGTCCAAAGTAAATAAGCACGGTAGGTATTTCTGGTAAATAAAATTAACAATTGCAATGCCAACCTTTTAGTCAGAACTTTTCGTAATAGTCTCAAAGACGTCCGATACTTAAGCTCTGCGTTCTACAGACGAGTTTCAAAGAAAATACAATATGGCATAAAAGTATTTATATTTCGCAGCGGTGGATCTGGTTTCAATTTAATAGGATTGTGGAAGTCAGACAACAATTGCCCGGCGACAAACCAGAAGTTCGCCAAATAAGGCTGCTATCAAAATGATCCTAGGCTTTGGAGAAAATACTAGGTCATCAACAACGAGACTGGCGGCCGACTTTAACAATACACAATTCTATTATGTCCAAGAACTATTAGATGCTGGTTATTTTCCTCTTGTGAAGATTCATTTTATTTTGCAAATATTTCAATTGTTGTTATATTAAAATTCTGCACTGAGAGTCTGATTAATTCTGTTACTCTAGAATCAGGAGGTCGGATGTTTTCGTTCTATGACAATTATTCAGTCCTGTTATAGACAATAATTCTATTGCCATTTCATTTGTAAAGTGATGATGCGAATTTTAAATAAATGAACTCGGCAATACGAATCCGATTTGTTTTAAATCAAAAACTGCAAACTTTAAAATGCCAAAACATGACCCGCGGCGTGTTGCCCATACTGACAAGCCTCGACTGATTGGTGTCTTGTTCGACTCCCAGTAGACTTTTATTTGCTCGAAAGTAATAATCGTTTGTACTTTTTCTGTTTAACCGCCACTCATAACACAGGGAGTCCTATAAGGACGTAGATGTGAAAGTATTGACTACATTATTGTTACGAAAACATCAAAACTCTGGGTCCTATAGGGACGTAAGTGTGAAAGTATTCACTGGATTATTATTTTTACGAAAACTTTAATTCTGAGTTAGTCTGCACGCTTTCAAGATAATGCCTTATTTTACTAAGAATGTTTTATGATATTCGAAACCAAAATATATATTATGAAGTAGTTCAGTCGATACCTAATGTTCTTGTTGACAAGTGAGCGGAGTCTCACGAATTATTTTTCCAAGTGTCTAGGGAAGAATTAAACAAGAAAAATTTAATCTTTCTCATCAATCACACACAGACACAGGGGCGATTACTGTGATTAATTTACTAACAGGATAAACTTACAGCAACAGCCCAGACACCCACAGTCCTATTATTAAAATATATTTTCCAACTAATATTCCTATTCACACATAACACTATACTTACAAACTAAAATATTCCTTCGTACAGTCCTGTTCGAAGTTGGTCACAGATGTCCATGGGCGGCAGGGGATGTTGGGACTGACGTCGTTTGCTATTTTCATAACATAAAATACACATCTACAACTAAAACATGTTACAACTGGGTCATAGCATAAAAAATTTCGTCCAAGCTTCCAAGTTTAAAGCTTCTATAATCTCTTCGGAGTAGGTATCGAACTTTACGGAGTGCCGCGCATGAACAAATACTCCGATATAATAAATTGTGCTTCGGAAAAAAATAGAAGCTTGATATAAGTTGAGTCGACTTGAGTTTTTGTTACGAATTTATAATTCAGGTTTCGTGGCGCCTATTTTCATGTATATACGCATTTTGTAGGAAGCATATACGCTATACAAATATTTGTAGGGACGGATTAATGTTTATTACCTACTCAACCACGCAAAAAATTTAATTGGTCAGTGATTTCTAGATCAGTGACGAATTGCATGTTATCTATCAATTTATTATGTTTTGTTTTTCCTGTTGTGACGTTTCTCAAGTGTATGTAATTCCTTATGATGAAATAAAAAGGATTTGATTTGATTTGATTAGTCCTGTTAGTAAATATTAGACTTACAGTACAGTATTACTTCGTATAGTATTATACGTAATATCTCGCTCTATATTTGTATACAAGCAATCTTGCTGATGCTATACAGAAAATAAACGCTACGTACATGCATCAATCAACTCACAAGCTCCAAGAGTGCAACGAGCGGGAGTAACAAGTTAACACAATGAAGTTAAGATTGACGTACGAAGTTATGTTTATGCAAAGGCTAATTTGTCTTCGAGGAATTTGTAAAGTTTGTATTGTGCTAACGTCATTGTTGTTCACAGGTAAGTGTTTGAGTGTTCCATACAACAGCTTTGGAATATAGAAATATATAATACAGCTTTTATTGCTCCAGTGAATGACGCAATTTAATATGTATGAGAGAGATTTCATCAGTACGTTTTCGTATTTTCTTCGTTAGGAGACACTGCTGGCTAATACTTCAGGATTTTCTCTAAACTCCTCTTAAAGGCTGAATAAATGGTTTGTATTATATTTGCATGAATAATGGAGCGTACCTTCTGTTAAGAAGGAGTTGATATTTTTACTATGAAAGTATTAATTTATGTAATGAGAATAGCTCGCCCTGGTACGAGTACTAACTCGTATAAGGTGTTAATAGGAATATTAGCTGCTAAGTATTCGGTAGTAATATAACTGAGGGAGTTAGGACTGTTACTTAGTCCAGTTAGTAAATATTATAAATAGCCAAGCAGACGGGGCACCTGATGATAAGTGGTCATCGTCGCCTATGGACGCTAGCGAGACCATAAAAGTCACCAATGCGTCGCTGGACCTGAAAGAGAGCTCTTTTTGCGCCTCTTTTGAAGAACCCCATGTCATAGACCACTGAGGAAACCTCAGACGGAAGCTCATCCCACAACTCACGCGTGCGCGGCATAAAATATTGTGCGAACTGTTACGTGGAGGACAGCCATGAATCCATTTAGGTAGTAATCGTTAGTATTTTTTCAATCCGAAGTTAGTCACAGATGCGTTGCTACCACACAGGCTCTGGTATAATTGTAATCAGCATCCTCGCCTAACAGACCGGACACAATTGTTGAAAATCAATTATGCCACGGCAGAAATGGATGTGGCGGGCTAACCGTATACAGATTCTACCTGGAAAGTGTGTGGAAAATAAATTTAAAACAATAAATGAAAGAATGAATTTGAAAAATGAGAATTTTAGAATCATGGTCAGCTATCAGCGTTTAAACTTGTAACATCCAATCGCAAACGCAGTCATTCCAGTTTGAAATACACATTATCCTTACGATTATTACGGGATATAAATAAAAAACTTTGGCAGCGAGATCGGTAGGTTTGAGAAATGCTCAGACCCATATTTCTAAATTTTAAACAACAAACGAAAGGATGAATGTTTAGAAATGAGTATTTTAGAATAATGCTCAGCTATCAGCTTTTAAACTTGTAACATCCATTCGCAATCACAATTACCAAAGCAGTCATTCCATTTTGAAATACACATTACCCGTACAAATATTACGGAAGATAAATAAAAAACTTTGGCAGCTAACTCGGTAGGTTTGAGAAATACTCAGACCCATAATTCAAAATTGCTGAGCTCCATAATTCTTGGACCGGAAACGATAAAACTCGTCACTTATTATTTCCGTAGGCCGCTCTTTAAGTTTTCCTGTTATTAGATAAATAATTTATTACGCCTACTGTGTTGATAATAATTTTGTATGTAAAAATGATTTAATGTTACCGTGTTCATGGAATTGAAATCCGTTTTGCGGTTTTGGAGCCTATTTGCAACCCATAATGGCTGACAGCAGGGCACGGGTCTCTCCTCAGAACTGAGGAGGCCTGGAGCACACTCCACCACGCTGCTTCAATGCAGATTGGTGGAGAGGTTAGTGGCCAGCCCGTGTGTCGAAAGCTTTTCAGGCCGCTCGAAGGCCACCGACAAGGCTTAACGACTGATATTAGACGACAGCAACCGGGGCCGATGGCTTAAAGTGCCCACTGAAGCACGGAAGCGCTCAAGAAATTTTGCATCTAGCTGTCACCCATCCTCTTGCCGGTCGGAACCGGTGCGGCTTAACATTCTCAATCAATTACGTTTGACACTCGCCGCGCGATCACGAGCGTTCCATTATAACATTAATGGAATGTTAATTATTATTAATTATCATGGAGTGATAATAAAGGAATAAATTTTATTTACATTTTAATAGCATTACTACTATCTCTACATACTATCTCTGATGGTATGAATTGTTTATTTTTACAGGGTGATTAAAACTAAACCGAAATCGACACGGACTGTGTCCTCTCAAAGCGATAGGATGAACGTTCATCAGTCAAAATCGACCGGTTTTAATTTCTATGCAAAGCAGATCTCTACTGATGCGTACATAAATTGAATGGGTTCGCAGTTTGAAATTCTGCTAAATTAATACTACCTATTTTATATTTACGAGTAAGTATCGTTTTTGGCTATAGTAAATAATATTATAATATCGGGCGAATTACATCGTATAAGTAGGGGATCTGCTCTCAGAATGAGAAGAATTTAGGCCATATTCTACCAGGTTAGCGAATTGTCTGACTTGCCCTTAATGACCCGTCTTGAAAATCCTATTATATATACTCGGAGATAGATAGAAGATATTGTTAAGATAATGTACAAAGCTACTCGAACCGCGCCCATTTAGCTAGATACGTCAAATTAACCTTTGCTGACTTACAAACTTTTATGCGCGAACTTTTATTTTGTTTTACGATTAAAGTTTACACTTCTTGGATTCTTCTAAATGTTGCGTCCTCTCACTCGAGGTAATAATTGTTTTTATAGAAGTTGAAATACCTTTTGGGTCGACTGACTTTGATGAAATCCTCCATCTCGTGAAATGCCAAGTTTTATTACGCCAGTTATATAAAGCTTTTATTATCTCAGTGAGGGCGAAAAAATCTTGTTTTAACAAGACTACGACTGATGAGGGCATGTTTCAACTTAATGCTAAAAGTGTGTGTTGTGGTAATTAAGGTGATACATCGGTTCTTATTGTGTTTTCAATTCAACTCATTTTTCTTTATTTATAGGATCATGAATATGATGTTTGTACATAATATGTTTCGAGACAATTATAATCTAAATATCACAAAAACGAAAAGACAATTACCTGAAATTCTCTGCATTTT
>DWLO01002088.1:0-13263 GCA_018245335.1 Dalla quadristriga | reverse complement strand
GAATGGCTCGCATCATTGCGATTGCGACCCGTTCGCTATCCCCATCCCTTTCGAGTTACGCAATCGGCCTGCTGGTCCGCTGCTGTAAAGCGACAGCGCCGCTCCTGATTGCTCCCGAGCGCACCTTGTATGTTAAACAATGTAACGTGCATTTATTTGCGTACCGGTATGACCTTATGACGATAGGAGCTTTATTTTGACATTTAATTGAAGTGAAGCTAATGCACTTCACCTATTTTTATTTCAAAGTCCCCGCGAATCAGTTTCGCAACACCTTACGAGTTGCATTCATTTTAATAATAATTATGTTTCGTGTAGTTCTACTCGCGTCGTGGCGGGAGGCCTCGCCTGCAATGCGTGTCCCCGCGGGGACACCAACTAAGCATCAAATATCATATCGGTAGCAGGTCGGTGAGCTTAGATGATAGGATTGTGAAATCAAATGGACTGGTATTTTATATCTCGACTAATTTAGTTTTTATGATTTATCCGATTTAATTAATACTGTTACTTGCGTCTGATTTTATTTGTAATTAAATAAATGTTAATATGTGGGAAGATCTGTTAAATGATTCAAAGTAACATTTTACGAAAGCAATGGAATTCTTTAATAGGAAATGATGTGCAATTTGAGGTTTGGGTGAAGATATCGTAGTGTTCGGTTAGTCGGGAAGTGGTCTATGTAGTACATATCCGCGCGCGCGTTTTATACTTCCTTTATGTAGTACAATTGTACGTAGCTTTAAGTTAGTCCGTGACAGTGAGCGATGTCCGCATGTGCCATATCCAAATGTATGTGATTATGTTCGGAAGGATGTTATAGGGTGTAGGATATTACGAAAGGCCAGTTTGTTACATCTGTAGTAGTCGATCTCCGCTGGCAGCTAATTCATAGTTAAGTAAACGAGGTTGTGTCAAGATACGAGACGGAACTGGAAGTGCTTCGCACGACGGTACTGAGGTGCGACCCCTGGGGGGCCGACTCCTCGGTGGTAGGGGCTCGGGCGCCGTGCGACCCACTAGCGCCCGGCGTCTCTCGCGCCGAGGAAATTGGGCCGGTTTACAAATCTCATGAACGAAAGCAGAAGTTGGTTTAATAGCTTCGGGTACCCGAGCAGTTCAACGTATTGTTACTTATTATTATATTTTCGTAACGACTTAGTTTTAATCAACTGAATACTCGAGACAAATGGGACAAATATGTGTAAAACTTTTTGAAATAATTTAAAAATAGATAGGTCGGCTAATTTAAAATACAGTGGGATGTCATTTTATATACATTTACTTTGGAAATTCATGCGATCCGGACTTGAGGCGGTAGACGTAGACAGCTGTTTTGAATTTACAAAATACATCTCGCCTATTCTCAGTAAGGCTTTCGGACCAAGCATGGAAACTAAATTGTGTATTTCCATAGATTCACCAGGTTAGTGGCTGCGAGCCCCGCTGTGCTAGCCAGTAAGTAGATGATAAGGAACTCGATCTAAATAAAACGATGCAATTGAATAACTTTTTTTAATCCTTTCCAACACTAACAATAACATTTATAGTTTCAAATGCGATTCCATCGGTTTCGGTTAAAAGGATCCACTATCTCAGTCAATTAATTTGTATAAATGAATTTAATTGACTAAACGATTAATACAAGTATTTACACTACCGCACGCGCGCTGTTCATTATTGTAATGTACACACCGCCCGGCGCCAGCACGTTGGCCGACGATCTCGGTTCTTGGACGTTTGCGATGTGACGCTCAACCCACACGCCTGATCCACGAGTGATCCGTCCCCGCGTCCCCGGAATGAGGTCGGGTGTGAGGTGAGCGTTAGTAGAAGTCGTCCTCGGCGAGGCGCGAGGCCTTAGCGGAGGCCTTGGTGTTCTGCACCTGGTCCTGCGCGAGGTACATCTCCGCGATCTGCTGCGCCGACGTGGCCTGCTCGGGCGTCTTGTCGTCGCGCACGCGCACGAACCTGTACACGGATTATTTAAATCAATTCTAGAGAGTTACAATGAATAACCTACAAATGAATTGGCGTTTACGAAAAAAAAAAGCCGACTTCAAATATGTGTCGCATGTAACCTTACAACTAAAAACTTATTGTTGAAAATGTGGAATGTGCAAGCGACACTCATGTAAATTTTTTTTTTTCCTCTGGGAAATGCGAGCAGGAACACTCAGCGGTATCGTCAGCGTCGCTTTGAGACGCCACGGGATCGCTAACGCATTACTACTAACGCATTAACACTTGCTCGCAAAAGGCCATTGCATTCCTGCATCTCTCACTACCGAGCATGGCATTTACCACAGTCGACAGCGAGAGATCTGTACCCACGGCTGCCGTCAGCGTATGTCGCCGGAGCCCCAGGCGCGAGGTCGGCACACACCTGGGGAACCGCAGCGAGATGCCCTTGTCCTGCGCGACGAGGCCGAGCGCGGCGCGGTGCGCGGGCGACAGCGACAGGTCGGCGCAGCGCACCTCCCACACGCACGCCGCCGCAAACCACGCGTCCGGCGCGTGGCTGCTGTCGTACCTGCCACACAACACTTGCTATAACACACACGAGCACGCACACACGCACACACACACACACTACAGAACACTACTCCACCTCTAGTTTTTGGTTATAAACAGAGATATAGAAGAAAAAGGTAACGGCGGAAAAAAAATAACAACTGATTTTGAAAAGAAATGTCCCAGCTATATTAATTATTTTAATTTGGAATTCTAAGAATGAAAGACGTCGATCTTCACACTGGGCAGTATACAAAACCGACAATTTCATATGTAAGGACATAAGAATATTTTCAATAATTATTATTCTTATTTTTATAAAGCCGATGGCTAAAATAGGTATTGTCTATCGTAACATATGGGACATTGGTAGATGATAACAGGGTATCGGTCAGTGATTTTTATATAACCTGCCGAATTGCGTAACGCAAAGCGATGCAATTGCTATCGCATTCACTCATCTTTCGTGCAAACTGGAACATTAACGACGCCGACAGACGTCTTTCAGAAAAATCAGGTAAATGCGATACCGCTTTGCGTTACGAAATTGTGGCTCAAGATATTTATTCTCAAAAGAAATTACATTTCACTGAACGAGAAATTACAGTTTGAACTTACAGCAGATAGTGAGAATACAGACTTTGCAATTCTTATAATATAGAAGAATTAGTTTTGCTAAAATATAATACATTGTGGTTGAAAGAAAAGTAAGGTGTAAGTGGGTAGTTAGCAAAATATTTTTTTTATCTTAGGTCGAGTCTAGTGTCGACGATCGACTCACAACAACCAGGGCCGGATTTAGATCTTACATAAAATGTGTAGTTTTAATTTACTTTTAAAAATAAAGTATTGGAGTATGGTTTTGGTCTTTTCAGATGTCTCAAAACGATCAAAATATGAAAATCATAATATAATAAATTAAAAAACTTTAAATATTTCAACATTTATGTGCAGCTTTCATTTTCTCACACTCTTTACTACATACAGTAACTGAATGAAACGTTTATGGTTTCAAGGTTGGTGAAGGTTGATGGTTGACTGTTCATACTTACAAGAATGGCGATAACACAAAGAGAGGAACCTCTGCCTCTTAGATTACTGAATGACTCGTGGCCAGGGGTGTCAATGATCAGCAGGCCTGGTAACTTGAAGGCAATCTCGTTCACCTGGAAAATAACAAAGTTAAAGAACAAAGTGTAACAGTAAAGTTATGTCAATGTCAGTAAATAAATCTTATTTTACAATAACTTTTTATCTGTAAATAGGACTATTCATGTTTGATTCTACATTAAATGGACGGTAGACAATAGGATTTTTCTTTGTTTTTGCTGAATCTGCAATTAGGCCCTAATGAGAACTAAATCATATCACTGGTAGGGGTCACTTGAGCAGGTCTCTGGCCAGAATCATATTTTATCGATTGTGTAGGTAGTAAAAAAAAATCACACAATCCACCAGCTCGAGGTGAACTAAATTACAGCTAAAGTAATTTAACATGTAGAATAATGTAGATATCTTACCCCCTTGACATGCTTAGTCTGCTCCTTAATATTCTCAATGGGGACGTTGGTGGCACCAATCTGCTGGGTGATGCCACCGGCCTCTCCGTCCTGAACGTTGGTGCGTCGCAGCTTGTCCAGGATCTTAGTCTTGCCAGTGTCCACGTGCCCGAGAACACATACAACGGCCGCCCGGAGTGGGTTGTTCACTTTGTTCTTCTCATTATCTTCTTTACGTTTCTAGAAATTATTCCAATACATTAGCCGCTTACAGACTCACACCCCCGCACTAGGATTCCCTGTGTTGTGAGTGGTGGACACACAAAGAAAACAACATAATATAACACCCCAGACCCGAGTACAAACATTTATCTGCCCCGGCCGGGGATCGAACCCGGGACCCACAACTCGTCAATCAGGTTTACTAACCAACGCGCCACGGAGTCGATAAATTTTGTCTTTTTTTATATCACAACCAATGATTGGTCCAATACTGAGCGTGGGTCTCAGGTAAGAATGGATGTAAATAAGAGTAAGCAGTAAGGATGCAAGTAAGAGTGAGAAGGGATTAGTCCATATTCCACCACGCTGGCCAACTGCGTATTGATAGACGTCACACCCCTTAGAGAACATTATGGAGGACTCTCAGGTATGTAGATATCCTCACGATGTTTCCCTTCATCGATTAAGCAAGGAATATTTAACTTCTTAAAACGCACATAATTCCCGAAAAGACACAGTTGCGTGTCCGGGATTTAAAGTCTTAACGACTCTGCTATCTCTACTACCGATATGGAGTAATGAGTAAATCAATATTACCTCTAATCTCCTAAGGACAGCCTCTCGTTTCTTCTGTGCGTCAGTCATTTGTTCATCATCTGAATCTTCTTCAGAGCTCGAATCCTCTTCGGAACTATCGTCTTCTTCCTCTGAGCTCTCGTCAGCATCATTCTGAAAGAAAATTATTTAAATGCATCTGAAATCATTATACAAAAATATTCTAAGATGTAATTCAATTATGATTTGAAAAGGAAACCTGTGAATACCATGAATATTCCTGTGATTTGAATCTCTGTGCTATGAGGATTGTATGCGACCATAAAAAAAAAACCCCTACTATCTCACTCATGAGAAATGCATTGAAATTATAACATTTTAAATTGATATCCCAAATGTGACATTTTTCTGTGTTTTTAATATTAATTAGAATAAAATAGTACTAATTAAACGTTAACAAAATTTTACAAACCTGTTTAGTCTTGGTTTCGCTGGGCGCGGGTTTTTTGACTTCTGGAACCACCGGCGCTGGTTCCTCCTTGGCTGGTTCCTCTTCTTCAGAAGACTCGGCATCCCACGCATCCTTCACTGATTCATTGTCTGGCTCTTTCTTCTCTTCAGGTTTCTTTAGTTCCTCCTAACACACACACATAAACATTAACAATAAAATAATGATAGAGGTCTAGGTGTAACGAAATTTTACTTAAACTTAATTTCGAATACCAACCTTCTTATCCACAACTTGCAGTTCAATCTTTTTTTCTTCCAACGGAGTCGGTGGCGCTTCTTGTGACATTTGAGTTTTCAATTTGGTAGGCTTAATTCTAGTTCCAGACCTCGGTGGCTTCTTCTCTGCTGAACCAATCTCTATACCCTGAGCTTTCAATGATTCTAATAAAGCTTGAGCTCGAGCCTTTTCAGCTTTTTGCTTTGGGGTCAACAATTTACCCTCGGCTTTAAGTCTTTCTTTTCTCTCCTTTTCTTTCTGCTTTTTCCTCTCCTTACGTTCCTTTTCTAACCTAATAGCTTCAAGTCTTTGCTCTTCGCGTTCTTCTTCTTGCTTTATTCTTTCTTCTTCTTCTTTTATCAGTCTTTCTTCCTCCTCTTTGACTTTCTTCAATGCCTCTTGCATTGCTGCAATAGTCTTTTTTGTAGGACCTTTCTTGCCTTTATCATCTTTTTCGACTTTTTCGCCCTTTTCCCCCTTCTTCTTTTTCTTTCCTTCTGTTGCTGGAATTTCACCTTCCCCTTCCTTTTCTTCATGAGCTTTTTGTTCATCCTTAGGTTCTTCTATTTCAGCAACTTTAGTATCTACTTTCTTCTCTACTGCTTTTGCAGGTTTTCCTTCAGGCACTTCTTTTTTAACTTCTTGATCCTTTCCTTCTTTTTTCTTGTTTTCTTGTTTTTTTAACTTTTCCCTCTCCTTCTTTTCCTTTTTCTTTTGAGCTGCTGTTTTAATGTTGATATCGTTTTCATTATCACTGCCTTTCTCATCACCTTCATCATCTACCTCTTGTTTTTGTTCTTCCTTCCTAGTTTTTTTCTTTGCTTTACTAGTCTTGTCTTCAGCAGGGTTTTCAGTTTCTTCCGTAGTAGGTGTAGCTTCTTTAAGAGCAGGAGTGGCTTCCTGTTTAACTCCTGAATATTCCATTTCTAACTCTGCTAATACTTTTTCTAAATCATCATCACTATCATCCTTCTTTCTCCTAGCTTTTTTTCCTTTCTTACCTGCTGGCTCTTTCTTTTCTTGTGCCTTTTTCTGTGTCTGTTTCTGAACGGACCTTTCATCATCATCAGATGACGGTGGTGCCTCAGGAGCAGAATCGCCGGAATCTTCTATTTCCAATAATGCGAAAGCACTTTTCTCATCCTTCTTCTTATTTGTATTAGGTTTACGAACGGGTTCATCATCTGACTCATCTACAAAATCATTAAGGAACAAACAATTATAATGGAGTGTTTTCAATGTATGCATGATTCAGTTTAAAAGATTGCTACCTAACTTATAATCAATTTTTTTTTAAACATAATAATTTATTTATGTTTGTATTATTGAAATACATTTAAATTAATATTAAAAAAGCAACACTTAAAACATTCAGTTCTACTAGCATAAATACATGTGATCAACAAGCATAATTTAACCATAAGGAGATATCAATAATATGGCAACTTTGTGGAGCGTAGGTCAGTAACCCTGACAGAGGAGCCATCTCCGGCCAGGGCAGATATTTAATTGGCAGATAAATGATTGTACTCAGGTCATGGACATTCAATTGGATTGTTTCCCGCAACATAGCAAATGCTGTCAATTTCACATCTCATAATGTATTTATGCTTAAAATCTAGGTCTTAGAAATTGGGTTAGTGTTTGCATGAACCCTGTAAGTGTAAGGGCATCACAATAGGAGGCTAGGGCTATTTAGATTCAAATTTAATAGTGAATTTTATAACTAAAGGAATTTCAAATTAACTGTCATAACAAATTTGTTTATCTCTTTATAGAATATTTATAGAATAGTAGGTAAAATTTATTAAAAGCCGGGATAATCACTTACACATTTATAAAAATTTTAACATTTGTAAAAGTGTAGGTATCATTTTTAATAAGTATATATGGCGAGATTTACGTGTGACTTTTACAAGAACTGAAATAGATAGAATTTAATAAATGAAATTTAATTAATTTGCTAAATAACTGTCTGCCCCAGCCAGGGATCAAATCCAGCAACCACGGCTCGTCAGACAGGGTCACTGACCAACGCACGACCGATACGCCGCGGAGAATGTGCGAGCGAGAGAGATGCAAAACGAGACGGCCCCTTTAAGGAATATAAAGAAAAATCCTAGCTACCTTCACTGCTATCAACTTTCTTCTTTTGAGGTTTATTTGTAATTGATACATTTTTTATATTCTTTGTGACTTCCTTTACATCCGTATCAACTGGTTTCTTTGACTTAGCCTTAGCTTTAGACTTTTCATCATCACTTTCTTCACTGTCAGCCAGAATCCTAAAAATAGTTAAGATTTATAAAAAGTTACTATTTATACAAGATAACAAATAAGCATATGGTATTAAATGGTTTTGCGGCACATACGATCCACCCACCCATATCCACATCCACCTAAAAATGGAACCACTATCTTATTTGAAGCTGGTCACGGATTAGTCTACCATTTATAAGCCCACTTAGTCTATAGAGATCACAATCAAACACAGCAAACTGTAACACAATCACTCTTAAAGCTGACTTTGATATGGCACGGATGTCCCCAATTTAATATGTATTATTAGGTAAACCGCTCTTTCCAAAATCAATAAACTGAATAGAAGCATGTATGTGGTTATAGTACTTAAGTTTGAAAGATAGTGAATTCGGTGGGATATCAGCAAATGTAAATAGTGATTTATCACCAAGCAGTATGCATACAGTTGCTGTTATGATGAAAAACTACGGAAGCCCAGGATTGCATAAAAAACCACTTAATTTTCTTTAAGATTAACCTAAAAGTGACCTACTTCTTTCCCTTATTTTGAGCTGGTTTTAAACTCTCGATGTTAGTGGTTTCAGCGTCACTGTCTCTGAAATACGACAAAATATAATAATTTTATGAGAAAATTGCGATAATACTTCCACAACATATGTTTTAAAACGAAATTTACCCATCTTCCGCCGCTTGATTCTTTTTCCCTTTTTTAGCTTTCCCCATTGTGTCGAACGGTTGTATTAAGTCACAATGCCTGGTGAATAATATTGTATTTGTGAGTATTTTTTTGTGATTACTATCATGTGAAACGTAATCAATGTATAAATTGGACTTGTAGCCGAATTTTAACACGGTTGCTCGTCGTCGTGTCCGAATCGACTTTTAATAACGTCAATAATTATGACAGAATGACAGCAGTAATAAGAGCATACTGCGCGCCAGTTAAGTCTACGCGCTACTCATAGAGAACACAAACAATATAGCGGAAATTTATAAAATCAAATATAATTATAAAAATTAGGGCGACGTCACCACGTTACCAACCACGACTCGACACGACAAAATTAAAACTTTTGAAATTAATTCGCGTTTACCAATATGGCACGGGATTGCATGCATGAATGTGTGCATTCGCATGACCGAGAGAAGGCAATAAATTAATTCTAAGTACTTTGTTAGAAAAAAAATCAGACTTGTTGGTCAGTTTGACGCTTTATTGTACTCTTTGGTTTGACGACTAAAGCTAAGCACACACCTACCGACGTCATCGGATAAAAGCATACCATAGACTAATATTTAATACCATCGATAAATCCAAACTTAGTCTGTTGGCAGCCCCGATGTCGACTTTTCATAATCTAATAGACATGGGCGTTACCAGTTTTTTAATGATATCAGTTACAAAGCCGATAATATGTAGTGTTCATATTATATTACTTCATTACTTCATATCGATATGGAAAACCGTTTTCAGATATCCATATTGCACACCCGTAGCGTGACAGAGCCCGTGAATATAAAAAGCTGAATGCAATAGCTCAACATTCGCTTTGTCTTATTGCTATTAGCCGAGTAGTAGAACCTGTACACGGTTCAGTTAAAGCAGTTAAAGTTAAACTCCGACCATATTGTCTGTATTTCGTTTGATTGGAGCGTTATTGCAATAACTGGGATTTTTGTCATGCATATTGTTATGTTACGACATGATAATATTATGTTTAGTTAGGTACGTTAAGTTTTTTTTTTTTTTTAGTTACTATATTATTATATCGGACATCCCTATATTGAAATCATTGACAGTGACGTTGCTATCATGTCAGTATTGTCAGTTACTGTTTGTAAGTTCACTGTTGATTTGATTTCATTTGCGTGATAAATTTTAGTCAAATATTTTTTATTTTTAGTAAAATGTACAAAGGGTTTTCGCGAATATTTGCTATTTATTGTACGGATAAGCTGCAGCCGTGTAGATCTCCTTTAGTGTCTAGCGTTTTGTTAACTCGTAAAGGAAAACTAGGTGGTATAGGTTATGTTTTTAAGAGAGGAAAAAAGCACGATAAAGGCAATCCTTCTGCGCTTTTCGTTCCCGTGCCTGTGAAGCCTAACGCGGATGACATAAATATTGGAGAAGAATTAACGGGACGCTTAAAAAAACAGGATCTTTTGAAAATTCTGAATAAGTTCTATCAGAAGCCTGAAGTGCGAGGTCTTGCGTCAGAAAATGGGTTGGACGATCAGTTGCTGCATCAAGCATTCCTGTCCTTCCGAAGGCACTGTTTAGAACATGACCTTCCACCAGATTTGCACATAATAATTAGTGATGTATTGTTGGGTAAGGATCAAAAGTTTGGATAAAATATTCCTATTATCAGAATTATTTTATCGGATGATCAATTTTGCCTTTATCGCAGGTGCCGGACATGTTGACGACCTGTTCCCATACTTTCTCCGCCATGCTAGACAAGCATTTCCACATTTAGATTGCTTAGATGACTTGAAGAAAATATCTGATCTTAGAACTCCTGCTAACTGGTATATACATCAATAAAGTCACTTGGATATACATTTTTATGAAGTTTCAATAGCATATTATTATTGTAATACTTTTACAGGTATCCTCAAGCTCGCAACATAAATAGAAAAATTATTTTCCATGCGGGTCCAACAAACTCTGGAAAGACCTATCATGCAATGCAGAAGTTCTTGAAGTCAAAATCTGGAGTTTACTGTGGACCTTTAAAGTTGTTGGCCACTGAAATTTACCACAAATCAAATAAGGAGGTAAGTCCTGTTACTTTAATAATAATATGTCTCTTATTGTAGGGAGTATTACGTGCCAAAGGTTTTTTTATTAAATGTGATTGTAAAAACAAAGTATGCAGTGACTATTTATTATAATGCAAATTCCTTGCAGGGTACTCCCTGTGACTTAATAACAGGAGAAGAAAGGCGGCATGCTACACAATACAGTACATTAATAGAAAGTAACACTGAAGAAACTTTATCTACCTCAGAGACGGAAACATTTTTGTTGGATGAACCTGAACTCACTCCATCAAGGCATGTTGCGTGCACTGTGGAAATGACATCTTTAAATGATTCTTGTAGGTTTTGTTGTTTTTAACCAGTATTAATTATTATTTTACTGTAAATAAGCAGCTAGGCTAAAGTGTCTGCATCAGTGTTGAAACCCTTGATAGTCAATGCACACAGTTGCAGCGGTGTTAATTTTTATTTCGTAACCAGTAGTCCAGTTAATTTTTAAACAAGTTTATTGTGGTGGCAGTGACTACTCCCTAACGTTTATTCCAGTGATGTACTACTGATTACTACTATATTCACAAGTACATTCGTTTTTTTTTATAATTTTTACTGATTTATTTTTAATGGTATGTTAAATATAGTGTTATATTACCATCAATATTTACTCAATATTTGTTGATTTACTTACAGATGAAGTAGCAATTATTGATGAAATTCAAATGATAGGAGATATGGGCCGAGGGTGGGCATGGACGAGAGCCGTTTTAGGTATGCATTCAATTAACATAATTGTAATCAAATATATAAATAAATGTGTGTTCTAGTGTCCTAGTCAGCCGGTTATCACACTTTATATTTTTGTGATCTATGAATAAAGTACAGTTAAAAAAATACAATATTTTATAATCAGCCTGACTAGGAGTTCTCCAAGATGTTCCCAAAAGCATGTGAAGTCTGCTGACTATCTGTCAACCTGCTCGTGATCAGTATAATGGCGGCATAGACCCAGTAGTGGAACGGTTGTGGGTTTAAAGATGTTTATAGATAGATAAGTAAGTGTCGAAGTAAATGACGCGGTCCTTTACCGTCAGCCTAGTTCGCAAATAGTTATGATATTCGTGATAAGGTCAAAATACATTATTATACAAAATTTCAGAACGATCGGCGGTATGCAAGAACACCCAAGAAATATAATGAATATTTTTTTTTTAGGCTTACAAGCAGACGAATTACATCTATGTGGCGAGGCTGGTTCAATCAACCTTGTCGAAGAGATTTGTAACACTACTGGTGAGGAGTTAGAGGTAACTGATTGTATCTTTTATCTATCCATATGTCAGGCCTTGTCAGGTAAACAGGCCTGCCCTGACCGACTCATTGTTGACTATTAATCTATTGTTTATACATGTAATCCAGAGGATAAGGATGGGGTGTCGACAAACGAGAGTGGCTAAGCATTTATAAAAGTGTACGAGATATTTTCGTCGCTTTCTCCACGTGTTTGTCAATATATATATATTGTCTGTTGGCACTCTTTCAAACACTGCAAATTGTTGCATCTGTTTACAAGCTATTTTTAGGAAGAATGATAAACAGTGACATTGTAAAGATGTTTGTTCTATTCGCGGAACTGGTATAGGTAGCAAGGTCATATGTCTGTTTAATATTAAGTACAAGCGGCACACTGAAATGGTAATAAAATAAGCAATATTTAAATAACATTGAATGAAATTACCTTAAAATATTTTTCTTTTCATATGCCAAAGATACATTACATTTTAAAATTATATCTAATAAAATAATATCAAATTATAAAACTAAACTACTCTTAACTAAATTAAATCTAAAAAAATACATATCTATATTGTACAGTTTTAAGTTCAGGCTGTATGCATTAATGTTGGAACTACCTGACCCAGTAGATACAGGGTGTCCTGAAAATCAGTGTAACATCACCTGGTACTGTAACGAAACTGAGACCTATTGGTTGAGCGTTCACTGCAACAAGGAATAACGTCCACAGTACTATTCTTTTGTCTAACAAACTATGTGTGTGTACATAACTTACATATTTATTTATTTATTGGATCGCCATCATACTGTGCACTGTTTCTATTGATGATAAATAAATAAAGTGGTTAAACTTAACTTAATGGATTCTGTGTTGCATTTATTATTATCCCTTCTTTCTTTTAATGTCTATTTTAATGGCACGACTAGGAGTACCACAACTGGACCGCGCCTGAAGCGGCTAGACTTGTCGATTCAATTCCCATTGATACAAGCTGTGTGGCTATGAGCTCGGTTCATTTTAATTATCTGTGTAAATATGTTTGTTTTAGGTGCGCTCCTACAAGAGACTAACAGAGTTGAAAGTGGAAGACTCGGCATTAGGCTCCCTGGACAATGTGCGCGCTGGCGACTGTATAGTGTGTTTCAATAAGAACGACATTTACAGTGTAAGTCGAGCTATAGAACAGAGGTCAGTCCCACATTGAGGCAGGTATCCCACCCAGACCAATCTCATTCTTATTAACACTCGAGGTATTGCCAATGGCAAGTTCCCAAATTTTTCCCTGCGTGCGTCTTCCGGTATAAAAAGTAGCCTAAGTCACTCTCCGGCGCATAAAATATCTCTGTCTCTAAATAAAGTTGATCCGTACGGTGTTCGTACTTTGTCAGTGTTATGTATAACATTTGTGTTTGGTTTTATAAACTGTA
>DWLO01002087.1:0-13265 GCA_018245335.1 Dalla quadristriga | reverse complement strand
GCTCTCCTTCAGGACCAGCGACACATTGGCGACTCTTCTGGTGTTGCTATTGTTCATAGGCGACGGTGACCACTTACCATCAGGTGTTCCATCTGCTTTTCAGTTGGCTAAAATTTATTTAAAAAAAAACTATAACTAGGCAATTACTCTAATTACATAACAGACTTAGATGTTATACTTAGAGTTAGATGAAGTTAGGAGTAAGTAGGTAAGTAAGTAGTTAAATAATATCGACCGCTGTGTGTCGCGGCGACAAAAAGGAGTCTGTGGAGAAGCTCTAACAGCGCTAGTATTCTGCTAGATTCCTACCATCTACGCAACCGTTATTATTTTCATCCGCAAACTACAGAACATATTTTCCATTGATCGATAGTTAGGTACACATGGCCAACTAGTAAACAGTCTGGTTGGTGGTGTGCGCAGACCAGTCAACAGTCGGTCATTGCTCTCAAACAACAATTAAAACAATTCGCTAGATTCTGGGAGAGAGCGGTAGCGGAATCAAAATCAAACCTAGGAGCGAATTGAAGCTATCAACCCAGTCGGCTGATTAAGCAATCATCGAGTGTGCGCGCGTGAATGATAGCCATACTGATTTAACAGACCTCCGTTAGTTCGGCGACAGAGATTGAAGGCAATCGTGTAGCCTAACAAAATCTGTAAAATTACAGCATTCCTTTTATAATAAATTAGAAGACATCGCAGTGGGCAATATGAGTGAATTCGGGTAAGATGCGCGAAGGATGTTTAACAGCACTGCTCATCTTCAATGCTTACACCAAACTGGTGATATTAAATGCTTAGAAATAAAAGTAAAGTCATCAAACCAGTGTAAACATTATTGTACGCATAGGGTACACTTTTGTAAACTTTTTGTTTGTTGTTACATCTTTTGTAAACTAACAGCAAACAATAAACGTTTTCCTTTTCTTTTCTCATTTCATAATACACATTACCCTTAAATACTGAACTAAGTAACAGAGTTAGTATTACATTTAGTTAGTATGACTTTGACAAAAAAGCGAACGCTAACTAACGAAAGCGTTTATGAAGGTGAATTTAATTTTAATTTGTATGGAATAAGAGTAGCGCCTCTAGCGGACTCTACATAGAATTAAATCTGTGAGTTCTTATATAGTTCTGATAGCGCAAATACGCAAATGAACTTGAGCGCATTTTTTTCCCCGGCCTGTGTTCAACAGCTGGCTCGCGAGTTGACGATCTTGCACTCGCCGTCGGCAGTGCGTTTAGAGTGTTAACTCATAATAGAGGTACTGGTTATATCAGTTGACTGGTGTGAACGACACACTCAATAGCACTTTAACCAAACATTTGAATTGAAATTGTTATTTTTGACAGCTTCGCCGACTTTTGATAGTTTAAAAGACCATAATGGTTGTCAATTTGAATTTAAACAGCATTTTATTATTTGAATTGAGACCCCACAATGGTTAATAATTATTAGTTTGTTAGTACTGACCTACCTATTTATCATGGTTATTATTTCAACTTAGCTAACTGGGTTCACCCACTCGATGTCTTTGTGTGTCTATGAAAGTACTGTTTTCCATCAACTGCTTCCATGCGGCTTTCATCACATCGTAGGGCCTAAATTGTCATTATCAGTACTTTTTTCGATCAGCTGCTTCCATGCCCGTTCCCTCAGATCGTGGGACTAAACTGTCATATTCTAAGTAAAAAAAAAAAAACTAAAATCGGAAAATATCGATACAGAATTTAAATATATTATGCAACCTTTCTGAATCGTAGATCATTTGTATTGTGATTAACCAGTCCTTAAAACGAATATATAAATAAATTGTCACGACTTAGCAATGATATCCTTACTAACTGAATAAAAATTCTATTATTGTTTTAAGTATTTGTGATATATTTTTTTTAAGTAAGTAAAGAAACACAGTCAATTAAAATAAAATAAAAAAGTACGAAAGTAATATTTACAAATTATATATATCATCCAATAAACCCCCCATACGGCATTGTGCCCAGAACACTGGCAGCATTATTACTGACGGCATTATTGTTTTATATTTTAGTTTCTGGTAGGTAGAAAATATTTTCTAAATTTTATTTACAATTTATTTTCATTTTGTAACGGTAAATGAAATGACTTATTAACCTAGCTTATGGCTAGATTGTAATAACAATAGGGAGCAGATGAAAAAAAAATAAAAGGGAATATACAAGGAAAAAAAAACAAAAAAAAATCTAATGGTTTTGTTTAAGAACAGTGTAACTTTCAATTTAAAGTAGATTCTTTTTACATAACGTAGTTTACGATTCAAAAAACAAGAATTAGTAGACAACTTTACAAAAATGTTGCCATTAGCATTTGTCAGCCCAGTCCCTACTATTTGAGGACGGACACAGATGAATAAAAGGTATAGAAAACCAGTTATCAGCAGATCCAAATATATTTTAGTAAGTGTAGTTTGAAATTCGAATTGGCGACGTAGAGAAGTGAAGAAGAAGTGTGTTTTTGGGCAAAATCCTTTCGTCAAGTTACGGAGGCCTTTATAAAGAGATCCTACCTGCCACTTCTCAAGTTCCTAGACGGAGGGTTTGGGGTGAAAGTCATTGACTCAATTTTTCGTACAGTAGGGTTTACATCGAAATAATTATTTGAAAATAATAAAAAGCGATATTGAATTACTCCAGATTAGCCGGTTATAAAAACATGAAAATTAAAAAAGAAAATAAATAATTAAAAACGGTACAAGTAAATTTTGCAACTTTATATAACTTTCATTGTTATTCCCATGAACACGCTATGTATTATGTATTTAGTGGATAGTTGATATTTTCTTATAATGACGTACAATTTTAGCGTAATAATGTTTTGTACTGGCTGTGGTTATCGCAACAAGTGTTTGATAATAAAATAAATAATAGGACTATTGATAATTGATAATGCCTCTTCACTATACTCAACAGTCTTCTATTCGAGCTAAAATCGTACAAGTCTCTAAAACAGTAACTACTTTTTGTGGTTCGCCCCTACATTCGAACGCGTACAATATTTCTATCATACACTCTAATTTAAAACCTATTAAAATATCTTGTCTAACCACATAACGACATACACAGCTCCCTCGTTACGGGATTCCATTAAAAACGTATTAAACAGAGTTAGTCGCGGTCCGCCTGTAAAATAAGACAAAGTAGGTAATGAATGAGCGACTAGAACATTTCGGACACGTATCGCCACACTATCCGGAATGTATGCGTATTACAATTCCAATTAGAGTAATATTGCAAACAATCGGCCCGGGGCTGACGTCATGAATACGAAATGTCACTAACGACCGCCCCCCCCCCTCCGCACCGCCGCGAGCGAAGCCTGAATTTTCAAGTGGCTAGAGTGGTAGAGTTGGCAAGTTGAATAGATACAATACGAGTGTACGTATTTATGCTTATGTGTGTATGTGTACACGGAGAGGGCGGGACGCGAGACCCGGTATAGAGGATTGTCTTCTGAATTATAATTACTGTGCGGGCTGCAAGGGATTTGGTGTAAGATAAACATTTTAAGCGCTCTTATTCGTGCGGCGAGTGTCATACGGAACTTGGGTGCAATTCTCTAAAACACGCTGAACGGTGGCTCCTCGACGAGATAGGTCTGCAAAATTGTGACCCGGTGATTGATAGCTGACGGTGTCGCTGTCATCGAATATTTAAACGAAAATGTATGGTTAAACGTCAGTTAGTTCCAATTTTAGCCACCGGGTGATATAAGTTGGGGCCACTATACCACCAGAATTGACAGTTTGAGAGTTCTTGTATGAACTGATAAGTATATTCGAAGTTGTAGGCAAGACTGTTGTAAGCGAACTGAGCAGATCAAGCCGCGCCGACGCTGTTATCTGTTATTGTATCTTTTTAACCGCATAAAGGTATTTCGTGATAGGTAACAACTGCATTAGGGAGTTCAAAAATATCATTAAGTACTTACAGTACACACAATTAATTACAGTTCTTGATGCACATTTTAATAAACAAACAACAGGTACAGTGAGACGTACTCATTATGCGTTCCACTATATTGTATCGTGTGTAAATAGGACCGTGCTTCGAGACCGACTAAATTAAGCTTGTCACGCTTGTCATAGGTTTGGAATCGGGCGCGATAGTCATATAACGTATTTAGCTTTTTTGAATTTATCTAAGATTAAGTATGTTTAATTTAAATGTTTTGCAATGCATTGCAGAAATCTTTTATTTTTGTCTATTTATATTATTTTTATTATGTTTGTGGGTATATTCTATTCTTACAAGTACATGTTCTCAATCATATCTGAACTTGGTTTTGATTTCGGAAATCAATGTCGAAATATGAACATAGTATTAGCATGAGTAATTGGCAGAATATAGATAGATCAAATAGATATATCAATACTATCCCGAATTTCGAAGCTCTATTAAGCTTCAATCATTCACTGTAATCTATCGTATCATATATGCGTACCTATGAATACGTAATGAACATTTGTCGTTGTAAGTACCGTACTACTCATTTAGTTAGTCTACTTCGTGTTTCGTGTTTGCCGCTCACGACCGTTAAGACTGCGGCAAAATTATTTATTTCGGTTTACGGTTTAAGACAATGACATTTATTTCCTCAAAAGATTTACAAAATCACTTACTGAGAAAATAACAATAGATCATAATAAGAAAAAAAAAGAAAAAATCTTTTCTTTATTGCTTCAATGCACACAGTCAGTTAGATGTTAATTATTTTTTAAATTACTATAACGTTCATGTGCCCATTGTAATGGGATTGCAAAATTATTCAGGCAGGACCAAATAAATCACACTTTTAATTAAATATTTTATGAAATCTTTTTGATTTCATGAAATTTCTGCAAGTTACAATGTCAACAACACATAACCTAATACCAAATGTTAGTTTTTTTAAATTCAAGCATATCCATTTTGTTATACTCATCACGAAAAGATGAGGCGATGAAATACATGTCCGCTAATTTCATTTTTACTGATGTTACCAAACAGACAATGAATAATATAACAATAGACTAAAACAGTAAATTAATAAATTAAATTATAAAACAAGATACAAAAACCCGACAGCAAGAGCATTTAACTGAAAAAATAAAAATAAGCTCTGAATATTTAAATTTAAAAGTTATTTGTTTCGTTGAAAATAATTTAATTTATTTTAAACTCTTTAGTTTCATTTTTGAACGAGTTGTTCAGTTCACGATTCCACGGGCAAGTAACGAAAACTACACAAGCAAAGTCGCGGGAAAACTCTAGTGTAATATTTATGTTACAGAGTAACTAATCAGCCATTATTCGTATAAATATAATTACCGCCATATGGATTTTTCACAAAAATATTATATCCTACGACGCGGCAACGCTCTATGCATCAAAACGAATCTAACGACACCTCATTTATTAAAAGCCATCAAGCCGTTTAGGCAACACAGACTGACAAAGTAATAGACACGTACATAGCACTCGAAAAACAAAACCAATGTAAAAAGAATTCATTTTCAAACAGCCACATTGTTTTACTGTAGGTACAGGCTGCTGCAAAAATGTATTTGTGTCATCGTGTTGCCAGTTATTGACATACTGTAAGTACGTTATCGAATTTTTCCCACTTTCAGTGAGGGCACATTATCGTCCTGGTATCAGTGCCGGTAGATACTCACACCGTAGGTACATTTAGGGTTCCATGCGCAAAGGGCGTTTCCGCCGCCGTGGAATAATAGATTTTTCAACAATTGTGTTCCGGCCGGTTTTCCGACCAAAGAGGCGACCACTTTGTTCTCAGAGGCAGCAACGCATTTGTAACTAGCTTTGAATAGGACAAATGCTAATCAGTACTAACTAGACGATTACTAATTTTTAATAACAAGGTGAACTTACACTAACAGTTTTAACTCCCACATTGGTCTATCCCTAACGAATACTAACCCACTAATATTTTTAACACCTTATAATACCAATAAAGTATTTTGTGCTAATACTAACAGGACTAACTAAGTAACAGTCCCTTGTAAAGTCAGGTTCGAAGTTTGTCACAGATTTCCATTAGTGGCATTGGGTGGTGCGACGCCATGCCGTTTGCTATTCTCATAAAATAATAATTTTAAAAGAAAACTACTACTCGGTGGCCAGTGAAACTAACTTGAAAGGTGTCTCCAAGTTGTAGCGCATTAACGCCATTACTGTGGCAGTGAAAGCATTAGTTCAACCTATGGTTCAACAAATACTGCATATACGAGTATGCTTTCAATAATAAATACATACCACGATTTCAAGGGTTTTGCCATTCAGTGTTAACTATTTTTAAACGCTTTTTAAACGCTTTCACTCTCACACCCCCGTACTAGGATTCCCTGTGTTGCGGGTGGCGGACACATACAGAAAACAACACAAATTTGCACACCCAAGACCCGAGTACTTACATTTATCTGCCAAATAAATGTTTGCCCCGGCCGAGGATCGAACCCGGGACCCACGGTTCGTTAGTCAGGGTCACTAACCAACGCGCCACGGAGTCGTCAAATTAGAAGGCTAAGTATGTTAAGCATTATATGAACCAACATTCTATTAAAATAAATAATATTTATTAAACATTCGAGCGTTTCACTTGCTTCCTAAGCTGCATCCTAACATGGCGTTTTCGACCAAGGCAGTTGTAAGAGGAGCCGCAGCGCGAGTGCATTGAACTAAGTATCTGTGTGAATCAACGTGTTGTGTTAAGAACGGCGAAATGAAAAAAGGATTCTACGGGAGGATGTGATATGGTAAAAAATTACCACCATTGAAATACTTGAATAACTATTTGATTCTAATGAATGCCCAATTTATTGAACAATTTAAATTAAGTACATTACAAAGTTAGATTTAAGATGAATATTATAATTACATTGTTCTCAAAGGCGTGTGAAGTTTGCAACCCGCACTTGATCAGCAAGTTCGTGTGCTTCATAGTTGGACAGTGATGGGTAGTTGATTATCCTCCTCCTCCTAGCGTCGTTCCCTCATTATTGAGGATCGTGGCTCTTGTCTGATATAACCCTCTTCATGGTGTTCCTCCATCTATGCCGGTTGTTCGCCGTGTCATAAGCGTTGTAGATAGGAGTGTCAAGCGCCTCCTTCACCTGGTCTATCCAACGTCGTGGCCTCTTTCTTTCGATCTTCTCTGTGAGCTTCAGCTTTTCTTGGCTACTCGCGTCTTTTCTTGCTATGTGACCGAAGTACTCAAGAATTTTCCGAAGACAGATGGTCGATAGCCGAGTTTTTAAGCCTAGTGTTTTAAGTATCGAGACGTTGGTTTTGTGCTTGATCCAGTTGATTATCAATGGTACCAAATTAGTAAATGTATTGTTTCTATACATTTTAAATCGCTCGACTAGTCTTAACTAGTTTCTTTTCACTCATCTGTTATCAATTCCTTATTATAAATCATATCAAGCCTAGTCTTGTCCACCAATCCGCAGTTGGCCAGCCTATGACCTAAAGCATTCTCATTTTGAGATGAGATCTATGTGGGCCTTGGTGGGTTGTGATGATAATGATGATAAAGAAAGAAGCCACCAAATAAATTTTGTTTACTAAACTGAGGTAAACCAGTTTAAACGGTGAGTTCGATAGAAGTATTCATTAATTAGTATAATATATCTTCATAGTTATGTCAACCCTTTCATTTTCTGGTATGACTGGTTGCGCTTGAAACATTAAGTTTTTTATTGTTACCTCGTTAAAAGATTTACCATTGATCGTTGTCTTAGTAACACCGTTAATTTGACAATTACGGTTTTTATCTGGTGGTTGATCAAATTCATTTGATCCTAGACGATTCCCGAGGCCAGGTCTTGTGAATTCGGGGTCTTTTTTATCTACTTTTGACACATGATTTGGCTTTGGTATTCTTTTATTTGCAGGGTTTTTGTATTCTATAGAGGGATCATACCCTTTGTTATAATCTCTTCTAGGACCAACAGTTGGTTTACGAGCCCTTGAAGGATTACGGGATGCCGAAATGTCATTTTCGGAAGAAATTACGTCACCATAAGGATGGACTTCTTTTGAATACTCTTCACTAAATGTGTAATCAACTCCATGATCATTGTACCTTCCTCGCCCTCGGTATTCTTCTTCTTGGCTAGATACACCATCATAAAATTTTTCATCTGTAGATTGTTGAACGTACCCAGCATTATTCACATAGTTTTCTTTATATTTATCTAATATTATTGGCAGAACCAATTTATTATCTGAGTAGATGACAGCGCCAGTATTCACACATATTCCAACTGAAACAAGTAAAAATATTTAATAAATTAATAATCAGAATGTAAGTAATTATTGCTGTATGGTGACGGCTGAACAGAATACAATCACCCCTCCCCTTCCCGTGGGTGTCGTACGAGGCGACTAATGTAAATAACGGAGAATGAGCAGTAGCTTCCTCTGTGCAGCAACTACCATCTATTACATTCACCAACCCGTCTGCCCAGCGTGTTGATTGTGGGAAAATCCTCCTATTTTTAGGAGAGGCCTTCAGTTCATCAGTGGATTACTATAGGATGTTGATTAAGGAATTGTAGATGAGTTTTTATGTCTACGAAATAAAAAAATGGTCGTAAAACGTTCCATAGTGATCTCATTGAAGAGTGGCCTTCTAATTACCGGCCTCAAATAACCACATTATAAATATTTAAAAAAAAAATTAATTCTCTTGTTTACACCTATATAATTTTATTAATATTATAAATGCAAAAATTTGCTAGTTTGTTTGTTTGATATGCCTTCACTGCTAAACCATACAACCGATCCTCATAGGATTTGACAGAGGGGTAGTTTCAGACATGATGGTCGTAGGATACTTTTGATTCCGAATAAATAAACAGATCCCGGGGGAATGCGAACATTATAAATTTAACGCGGACAAAGTCGCAGGCAGCAACTATTACTGAATTATAATAAATAAAACTTACCAAATATCACGCAAATTATATAAATTCGAATTGTCATTGTGTCTATCCGTTACCTATTCGTTCGAACAAGTGTCCCGATTCGTATCCAGTTGACGTTATCATGTTAACGACTTATTATTATTTATGTAATCTATCTAATACTTCAAACCATTAGCTTGCGATAGCTACAAGAAATGTTATATGGGACTGTAATAATGGTAAGTACTTCGATACGTCGATCTACCGCTGGTTTTGGTGTTATTTCAAATATTAATTGCTAGTTTTACAGCAAATTCCTAATTTAGGAGTAATTACAAAAACCGCTGCAAGAGGCGATCACCTCAGTCCTCCGGGATAGAAACGCATATGTGAAGCACCGAATACGACAAATACTACCAATTAAATACTAACTGGCGACTCTGGCGAGCCTACCCTTTGCGGGCATACAATAGTTTTGTCACTGGTCTGATGACTTACAGTTTATTGTTAAATAATTTGTAGCACCAATGGCACAATTGCTACTTATAAGCATAATTATTACCAAAAGAATTTACCACCGCTTCGTACCTAAGAGGGAATTTTTTCAATGATAAGAGCAGCGGCACAAGAAACCCAGTTTCATTGGGAGCCAAATGTACGTAAATATCTTTTAACTTTTTGATTATTCATGTTTTTACTGTTATATAAAAACAAGTCCATTAACCAGTTACTAAAAACTCATTCAAATCTTTATGATTAAACCGAGTTTTACCGCTACTGAATCCATCCATATTACTTCTAGACATAGGCTTACGTTTACAGGTACTGAACGTAGAATTTGATAGGATGGCAACTAGGTTACGCAAAAAGCTTTGAATACCATTTGAAAGCTTTGGGTTCATTGAAAAAGCTTTTATGCCGCAAATCTATTTTTGCTGTAAAATATAGCTGGATAAAAGGTAGGCAGATGGTCAAATTAAAGAAAATATTTTTCATCCGTTTAGTCCACACTAATACGGGTAAGTACCTAATATCAACAAAACTAAGGAACGTGATATAGTTGTACCATAAAAATTAATTAATTCACACGCTTACACGAAAATCAAAAAGCATACAAAACTGTAAGAATCAGCTGTTGATGTCCGCGGACTGACCACAATAACAATTTAACAGATGCTCACTTTGAATAATGTACAGTAATCGAACGCAGTAGACAGCGCGCTATTAATCTGAGGATTAAAAGGGTTAATCCGAGGCGCGTGCCTGACGTGTTAACACGGGAACGCGATTTTTTTTTGCGAAGTACGGTAAACAATTCCCTACTATAGTCACAAATCAATAGGCCCGTTTTGACACTTCTCGGTCATGAGTTCGTTAAGACGTATTTAATACGAAATCGAAAAGTCAAATACTTTTGGACAAATCATATTTAAGTTTATTATAAACAAAAGCAATTAGTGTAACTTATACAGCGTATTAAACGTAAGTTAATTATACGTAAGTACAATGTTCTGTAAAAATTATCGCTAATGGTTTATAAATTAGTTAAGGCTAATCCTTAATGATTTCCTAATGAAATCGGTCAAGAGGATACATCTATCCTTGCTTGAAAATGGACTATGGAGTTTGAAAATGACAGTGATGCAACTATTTCATGTACGAGTACGTAATAGGTGATACGGCTATAGTGGGCACCCGCTCGAAAATAATCTACGTAAGCGTCAAACATAATTTAATTTTTTTGTTCACTCAACTATTTTACGGATTAATAGGAAAATTATTTTGGTATTTTTAGAAATTATTACTTACTATGTTTTAAAAACAATTCACAGAGCACAGAAAGTATAAAATAATGAGTCAATTAAATAAAAAAAGATCTTGAGAAAAATTTTACGTAATCGTGTTTCCTTTTTTGTTGTTTTTTTTTCATATTATTATAGTCAAAAAACATATGTTCGTAATTCTATAAATGAAGGAAAATTTGTGGAATTGAAAACACACTAAAACCGATCTATCGCCTTCGGAGGAATATCACGTTTCGCATCCGTCTCGCTTGCGTATTGTAACATTTTCAATTATTGTAAAAGTCTAGGAAAAATGTTCATTATCATTGTTAACAATAAAATTACGGACATTTAAAACATATTATCTCATTTTAAACAAATAAAAATTGCGAGTAAAAATACGAACTGTTATCGTTTACAACCAAGCAATATGCGCATAAATAAATCCGGTGTGAGAGCTCTCGACTTAATGAAGCGGCGCGCGCGCAGCCGACCAGTACCTACCCCAGCGCATTGTCACGCGGCCCCCGATCAGCTGCCACTCGAAAAGTCGCATTTTCAATGGGTTAAACACTTTTATTGACGCAAATGTAACGTTCTTAACATTCATTTAATTTTAAGTCATTTACAAAAACCCAGAAGAGATTGTTTTGAAGATATTCAGAGATCGATTGAAAACTAAACGGTAGTATTAGAACGGAAGGACATAATTATATAAATGTTTTGTATTTTATTTTTCATTCAATAATTGTTAAGGTTAAATACCTGTAGCCAAATCATAATTACGACTACCGGATTGACTACTAACTATCTCATATTACAAAGAAGATGAAGTATTAAGCTGGTTTTGCACAGACCATTCATTGTCGGTTCAAAGGACTTTTTGAGGAGGGCGCATTTAAACAATATTAATCAAAAACGAGTACGTATTTTTAAATGTCGCGATACACACTCTACTGAAAACGTTATACTTTCAACTATCCAAATCCATTCCCAGGTCCGTAAGTAACCTCATATCATTAACAAGAACCCTGGCCTCCACCTAAGTGCTAAGTATCTTTAGTTGTTGCTATTTCTATATTATGCGTATCTACTTATAGCAAACGGGCATGCAATCCGACCATCCACTGACGTCCATGGACATCTGTGAGAAACCTCGAATCTGCACGACTGACTGTTATTAGTCGTTACTAGTATCAGGTGATAATATGAATACTTATCAATTAGGTGGTAGGTAGTTATTAGCGATAGAACTGTGGAAGATAGGACGGTAAGTTTAAGTTAGTCCTGTTAGTAACCGATAGCTTAGTCCTAGTTACAAGTTGAAACGTGTCTGAGGTTGCAATGGACACATAGTGCTGCAGTTTTACATTTTATTAGCCTAAGAACGTAAAAAATCCTTTCAATACTCAATGTATAACAAGACCATGAAAAAGTACCACTCAATACTCAATGGTAATCTACAGATCGCAATCGCAAGGATTTGCGGCATTTGCGCCGATTATAAATCTATTAGCGGCTGCGACAACATATGGGCGGAGGGCGAAGCACCCCGCGACGCTCCGGAGGTGGCGCCCTAGCGAGGGTGACAAATACGTAATAAATTCTTAATAACAAGAATTGTGATTTTTTCGAGTGCACCGAAATTTTTCGTTGCACAAAAACTATCGTAGGTATAAATGGCAGTCCGCCACGAAACGGTTCGCGCAATCTTTTTTTGCGTGCACGCGTACATTGTGGGATGGGTTTCCGTCTGAGATTTTCTTATGTGACTTGGGGTTCTTCAAGAATGGCGCAAATGGAGCTCACCTTGAGGGCCAGAGATACAATGGCGACTCCTCTGGTGTTGCTTGTGTCCATAGGTGACGGGGACCAATTACTTTCAGGGAGCCCGTCTGGTTGTTCTTTAAGAAGTAAATTATAACAATACAAATTAAATACCTTGTGGAAATAAAGCACATCACACGGCTCAGTAAAGTTTTTGTAATTCCCTTCTAGATAAACATCATCGCTACCTTTAGAATAGAATTTTATCAAGGTTTATAAGGAAGAAAGATGGTTTATTTCATGCTGCAATATAAAGTAAGAGTAGATACGACTTATGAACTATATGTAACAAAAAAAATTATAAAAATTGTGCTCACCAATCCTCGTTGTTTCCGGAAAGACTACCTCTTATTGCATTTTTGGACAACAAGTGCCACCTCACTTTTGTAAGAGATACTTAATACTTATTCTTGTCTGCTCTAGAAGCGTCTGAGTAATAGTGTGCAGGGGGCGGTTCCCGCCGCCTTACGAGTTTCTACCATTTGTATAAAATGTGAAATAACATGAATGAAAGTGACGGTGTTATGTATAGCACATAAAAAAATTATCACAACACCGTCACTGCAAGTGTCGATGCAGTCACCCGAAACCTCTCCGCCGCCACAGATGGCGCTTTTATGTCAATCGTCATAATTAGAGGATTACGGCGCCCTAATGACATGTTACATTGAATCTTTGTTACGCCCCGACCAAATGTTCC
>DWLO01002086.1:0-13267 GCA_018245335.1 Dalla quadristriga | reverse complement strand
TCTTTTGTTCTCTTGTATTTTTACTATAATAAAGCAGTATATTTACCATAAGTAAAAACCTCGTTTAAATCACAACAGTGTAGCTTATGTATTATCTATCGTGACATTAGGGATTGACTTTGCCATAGGATTAGATACCGATTTCAAAACCAGTAACTACTACTGATATTTAAATAATTAAATATTACTTATTTTACTACTGTTTTATGACATTCGACGAGAGTGCCGTTTGGAGCGTATGTCGAAATAAATTATTTTATTTCATTTCACGTTTTCCGCCTCCAAAGAAATTACTCACATTGAGATCCTTGAATGGATGGATTAGTATACCGAGAGGCAGTCTGGACTTCTGTAGTAACGAAGCCGTCTCTGGTATTCGGTTTATTGTACATCGGAATAATCTGAAAAAAAAAGAGTCTTGTTCAACTATCTCATAAACCAAACCCTTATCTTCATTATGATATGCGAGGAAATTAAATATGACAATTTTTGAGGATTATCCCCTGTAATGTTATCGATATTGCTGTGATTAAATGATCGTGCTCAAAAGGTTTTCAGTACCGATGAAAACAGATAAAGAAGCCTGTTCATTAACCTACTATATTCTTTAAATGCCTGGTCAATGATGGACGATTGAAGAAGAATGTCAAATGAGACACGTGTTAGGTTTGTGATTATCACACATTTTCCTACTGTTAGCTTTTAAGAGCAATCTTTAAGACGACTCTCAAGTTTCGCATCTTTCTCGCTGGAACATTCTAACAATTTCAATGATCGTAAAACCCTATGTAGACTTCTGAAAAATGTGTTTCATTATGACAATAAAATTACGGTAATTTTCGACATATACTTACCTAGTTCTTGATAAAGGATAAAGGTGAGAAAAACTATGAATTGGTTTTGCCCTTTTTCTCTATAAAAAACGACATTTATAATATATGACAATTAAATGTCAACAATTACCGTTATTTTATTGTCAACAATAATAATGCATCACATTTTTCAAGGTACACCTTGGACTTTTACCATCATTGAAAATGCTAGAATGAGCGAGCGAGACAGATAAGAAATGTGAAAGGCCTCTTATCTAATTGATCGTATAGTAAAGAGCTGAAGTTTTTGATCTTTGAGAATAACACAATAAAAAAAACACAAAGGGAAATGCAGATACGCGCATTATTAAGCTTTGTTTTGTAAATCAACAGGTTAATACTTTGTTAATGACTCAATAATCAAAGTGAAAGCTAGGTGTGAAATTAAGACGTGTCGACATCATCTCTTAGAAGGACTTTTTGGGAACTGGACATTTTGAGAAATTGACTTTTTGGGAATTGGACTTTCTGAACCTAAACGTTTCAGATTAGTAGGCATAAGAACCCCCTGTTTTGTAATTCTACTAAGTTTAGCATTATTTGGCTCGATTGCGAGTTGTAAGGGTTAATTGTAAAGTTTTGGATGTCAAGTCAAGCAGTCGCCCCCAGTTATCGTTAGACTGCAATCGTGAAGACATGTCAGAGGCCTTAGACCGTCTAAGAAATTCAAGATTCGTGTTAGCCCCTGCCTAACCCTTCCTTTAATAACCACTGTAGCGCGTAATTGAATACGCTCCAGACCTCCTTAACGGTTTAGGTCTGCCAATGATTCTAGAGTTAAGGCGTTTTGAACGATTTTTATTAAAATTTGTCACATATTTTGATAAGTAGAGATAACATAAACTGAATCAAATGGAGTAGAACAATCTAAGAAGTTAGACAATCTTACGACGCAGTACATACTATACCGTGTAGCTGATTAAATAGCACGAGTATTTTACGCACAGTTGCAAACTAAAATGATAAGATTTAAAGTACGACATTTGAAACTTTAAACGATAAGAGATTTGTTAACAGAGATAGCATTAGATGTATTGTATGCCTGTTCAGACAAAAATATCAAGAATACTTAAATAGTAGCTATGCTATGCACTGTTACACACACAGAGCCCATAACAAACAGAATTGATACTTTTTATGATCTTTTTTGATTGTAAAACATATGTTTATGTTAGTTGTTTGGTGTGCTATAAAAAGTACTGAATTGACAAGTTAACACAGATAGATATTTTTATAGTACGTAGGGACATGTAGTCAACCAGTTACGGTCCTCAATCGGGCATTCAACATACCAGTGCCTACCAAATAGTAAGAAAATTAAAATAAGATTCCAGTTTTTAAAATGTAAAATAGACCCAATGTTCATAATCTTACCAAGAACTTAAATTGGAATGTCTGTCTGTGATATTGAAATTAAGCACAATAACTAAACATAATCAACCGTTTTTGGAATGTATGTCTGTCCGTCTACGTTTTTTGCCGCGAGTAGGCTCCAAAACCCCTGACCCAATTTTGATGAAATTTTTAGGCATTATAGATGGCGTACTATTAGGTTATTTTATCTCAATATCTCTAATGGTTTTTAGTTATAGCCGTGTATTTCACACAGGCAATATTCATAAATAACCTACATTAGACTCTGTGAACTTTCTATGTAATGCAAATAATTTGCACCGACTAAATTTTCTGTAAGTATTTGGAATTTTGAATTGTGCCGAGCAATCTCTAGTATTAATTTAAGTTATCTTAATTTTATAAAGGATTAATTATTTGAATTTAATTATGACGCTATGCTACAGTATACTCACATACAAGGTATCTAAAAATGTATACCTACATTTACTCCAACTTCAAAACTATGAGACCGTAAATCATGACTCCTTTTATGCTATCAAAACAAACCGTAAATGAACTAGAACTAGTGATCACCGGCGGTTCCCCACAGCAAATTCGCTACTGCCCATTTCTAATCAATGTCAGTTCTGTGGCGACACCAATGAAAGGCACGTCGCGATCAATTGGTGCGTCTGTAGCATTCCCAATCGCAGTTGACCAAGGTGGGTCGCGGAGCCCCGACCTTGCTCTACTACAGCTCCTGACCTTGGATCGCTTGAACAATTTTTGATTTTAAGTTAAGCTGTTGTAACTTTGATCTGATGCAAAAAAAAGTAGGGAGATAAGGTACACGTGAAAAGTGATAGACTTTGTATAAATAATAGTAAAATATTTGAGAGTACATTATGTAGTAGAAAACAGAACTCTTTGTATTTTTTCAAGGTTCAAGTTTTCTTTGTATTTTTTCAAGGTTCAAGTTTAGTAGCAACAAACAGCCATAAACCCATCCACCCATTTACCCTCACTAATTTAGAATAGAAAATTTTCAGGATTACAAAATTTTTCACCGCCGCCGCCGCCTGTATTCGAACCTGTAACCTTCTCCATCTGTACCGGAGACGTCCAACCCAGATGTGTTACCCTAACGCCAAATTTTTTTAATTTCTTGACGTCAATAAAATAAATAGCGAACGGGCATGCAGTCCCACCACCACTCATGGACATCTGTGACAAACCTAAAATAGGACTGTACAAGGGACCGTAATTCAGTTAGTCGTCCTGTTAGTATAAGGTGTTAATTAGGATATTAGTAAGTAAGTATTCATTAGTAATAGGACTGGAGTATAGTTCAGGAGTAAGGACTGTTAGTGTAAGTTAGTCCTGTTAATAAATATTAGTATTCGTTAGTAATTGTCCTATTCGAAGCTGGTCACAGATGCGTTGATACCCCTGAGGACTGAGGTGGTCGCCTCTGGTATAAGCGTAAACGGCATAGACACCTTTCCGACAGGAACACAATTGTGGAAAAACAATTATTCCATGGCAGAAATGGGTGAGGCGGTGGTGCCACCCCGAGCGAACTGTATACAGGGTCTAGCACCTGGCAGAATATAATCATAATCTAATCGTCTTGGGGTGACGACAATGAATCTTATTATATAATAATGTCAAAACTGTCCTAACAGATGATGTAAAACTCGTGTGGAATTATTAAGTAAAGTATTTGTATATTTGCTTACGTATTGTATATTTGCCTATGAATGTTCTCTTCAACTGTACAAACACATGGACACATAAATTAATGTGTGACGTTACTATTATATGGAAGCATCCAAGCCTTTTATAGATGTATGGATGCGGCGGTAATCATGTACATGGGCTTTATGTACAAGTATATTTACAACGACCAAATTAAATCTATAAAAGTATGAACAGAATATAAAAACATGAGGTCATTAAAATTGTTCGTTTTCATCTCCTCATGTTTTTATATTCTGTTCATACTTTTATAGATTAATTTGGTCGTTGTAAATATACTTGTACATGAAGTCATGAAGCCCATGTACATGATTACCGCCGCATCCATACATCTATACCTTTGTTTTTTTTTTTTTTCAAAATCTATTCTATATTGCTTGAAATGATAAAAATGTATCACAACGATGACGCAACCAAACCACCTCACTAGAATTACATATAACATACATTACTTTTCTAAATCAAACCCAGTAAAGAGACTTGTTAGATCATAGTCGCCCAATCATGGGGATGCGGTAAAAGAACAAAAATACATCAGCGTATGTTAGTAAAACAATAAGCCGCTGGTCTGGCAGGGCGAAACTTTTATGACAATTTAAAAAATTATTTTTTTTTTCTCTCAAATGGACACAAAACATAAAAACTTTTTTTTTATTTTCCGGCAGTGCTCGGTTAGAAGAAAATAAATATGTAGTCTGCCACCCTCATAATTGACCGAAAACTTGGCAAGACCACCGTAAAAAAAATTTTTAGGAATTTTCAAGTGGTCATGTCCAAAGCAACGTTGAATATCGAGAAACGCTGTAAGATATCCCGTTGCCAATTTTGATAAAAACTAAAACGGCATCGTTATATTTTTTGAAAAAACACAACTTCTATTATTTCAATAATCGATAGTTTATCGTATAAAGATCACGTCAAAGTAAAGGAAAAAGTAGATTTTTGTAATAATACTAAGAATAATTGATACTGCAAAGGAAATGAACTTGATTTCAAGTTAAATGACCTACAAAGTTAATTAATGCAAGGAACTGCAATGTCGACGGCCGACACACTTCCTATCCTACTATCTTACATGACAAATTTCCGTCCAAGACATATAAGACATTATAGCATTCTGTATTATTATCAATTATTAAAACTGTTTTATTTTTAATTTTTAGCTGCACTTCGAATTTCCTATTTAATTTTTATGTTAAAAACTAGGGATATTCCAACTATGCAAAAATTTAATCCAACGCATAAATACTTGCAACCATGGTCAAATTTTTATTTCAGGGTCATATCAATCCTTCGACTATGTAAATTTTCGAAACAAAAAATGTATCGGAATCAGCTCAGCTCAGATGTATAATGCCAGTGTACATTAAGTACATATGAGAAATTAATCAATTTTTATATGTATTATTGTGCTGCTTTTGATAGTCAAAAGCTCTATCTAGGCATGTATGAAATCACTCGATTCACCATCTAGGTAATCACCAGGGTTTGTGAGCAGACTGAGTAGTGCAGACACAATAAATCAGTCCATTGCCTGTGAACAATACTAAATGAGTTATATCTATCCGTCTCCTGATAAATTATGTGAATTCTACATAATTTTAATGTTACTTATATTGTATACGTCCAAAGAATTAAACTAGGTCCACAGATTAGATAACAGTTACTTAGAAACTAAGTCGGAGTAGAAGAACTATGTATGTTGATAATCTTAAAAAATTCAATCTGTTCCAATTATGTATTTAATGGATTTGATAGACTAATTTAAGTAGTAATCATTGTTTACATTTGATTGGAAATGGGGGTCACTTATAAGAATAAGGCAGGCAGGATTTAATTTGATAAAAAAAAAACCATTCACTGTCTAAATTGTGATATTGCTACGCCCACACCAATTCATGCGAACACTAACCCATGTTGTGAGACCTAGATTAAGCATGACTGCAATAAAGGAATTGTCAACTATGAAAATTTGCTCCTTAATGGATATTAATTACAAGTAGTAGATAATGGTCACACTACAATAGGATTTTGTGTACTACTGGTGGCATATATTTCACATATCACAAAATTTTATAACACTTTGCAGTGTCATAATTACTTGTAAATGCCTGACAGAAACAGTGCTGAGATTAAAATGTTGTGATTTATAATAAATAAATGAGTATAATGAAGAAATGCGAAAATTTCACCAATAGTAGTTTAAGAAATATAAAGTATGATATTGAGGGTTGATCTTAAATTTTTATGCAGAAACAATACTTTCTTATGATTATTGACATAGCATTTAATGTCAATAATCATACATACATAAACTGAATGAATGACTGACACATAAAACATTGTGTTATTTGTTATCTGTCTAGTTTCAAAGCAAAAACAAAATGTACTCACTCAGGACTGCAATTCGATGCGTCGGCAAACTGATGAGCCAGCTTTATCTCCGGTGGATCCTCAGGATACTCAGGGAGGATGTGCTTGCATTGCAGTAGATCTATCATGTGATGCCCCCATAGCTGGTTGAAGCCCTGCTTTGTAACACTGAGCTGGCCCATTTGCTGAGTCAATCCTTGGGCACTGTACTGATTGGGATATTGCTGACCCAAGCCAGGTGGTGGTGGCAGCTGATTGTTGACATAATTTGGCTGTTGCGTTTGCGGATATCTATTCTGCATGTTAGTTTTCGGAGGTCCACTCTGGGGCCCCGGAGGCACGTGAGGCGGCTGCCCCATAGGTAAACTATGCAGTCCCGGTGGACACTGAGGCATCATTGCTTGATTTTGCATCCCATGTGAATTTAGAGGTGGCATTGAAGTAGGTGGGAACCCAGGCCCCATTTGACTGCTCACAGGTGGACCATTAGTATGATTTAAATATCCCTGGCTCGTTGGCGGACCAGTTGGCCCTCTTCCAGGCGGTCCCATTCCTGGCCCAGACATAGGCGGTCCAGCTGGTGGTCCGGGCATGTTATTTGGAGGCCCATTCATAAGTCTTTGTGGCCCTAACGGTGGACCTGAGGTTGGTGGCCCTAAATTTGGCCCAGGGCCTAAACTACCACTTATTGGGGGCATCATGGACATATTTCTTGGTGGCCCAACTAAAGGACCGTTGAGTGGTACAGGTTGGCTTGTCAGGGGGCCTGTTGCCATGGATGTCGGAGGAAGAGAAGGCTTTTGGTTGAATGGAGGATTCATTATAGTAGGCCCAGCAATAGGAAGTTTATTGGGAAAGGGAGAAGGGCTAAAGGAGCTTGAAGATACTGGGTATTGATTAGGTAATGAAGTACCAGGGGGAACCATCATAGGTGAGGGTCCATTAATAACTTGATTGTATTGACTAGAAGGAACAAGGGGTGGAGTATTGTCATTAATTTGGCGTTGCTGATAGCCAGGAGGGTATGGAGACGGTGATGATGCAGTAACAGGGATAGATTGAGGGCTAGCTGAACTTTGAGGAATGTTTTGAATAGAGATTGGGTTGGGATTAGGCATGGCTTTCATGGGTGAATGTTGGAAGCCTGTAGGTGGAGGCATCATCCCAGGATGGTTGAACGCTGGCGAGCTGCTTGCGCTTTGGTTGATGTGATTTGGCATGGCTCCTGCATTGTATCCGCCCAAGGGCACAGGACTGTTTGAATTGGGATCTTGCTTTAAATCTCCGGGCGAATGGATCGGCGGTACTGGCCCGAATTGGAACTGCGGCCCGAGGTTCGCGTTTTGGTGCTGTCCCGGTACATTGTTGTACGAGTTGGGTGGTAAGTTTGACATGGCTGGCAATCTGGAATTGGTTATTTCGCGTTACTACAACAACCTTCCCCAATTACTGCCGGACCAGACGATCTCGAGCATTGTTTGTATTGTGATAATAATACTGATATCGAAGAGGATGTTTAATTAATGCTAATTCACTGAGAATGACGGAAGGACGAACGCACGCATTGACTTACCGCTCGCGGTATGGTTTGGAGGCACACAAAACTATATTTTAACGTGTGTATTGTTATACCATTCTCACATATTATCACAGAAGGTAAAAATAACGTAAGAAATGAATACAATGATGAAAAATACGACCCTGACTTACGTGGCCGAGCGATTAAAAGCGCCCTCTAGGCGACAGTTGATTGATTTTTGACTTAGCATGTCAAACGCGTTCCGTTTTACAAAACAAGTGTCACATAATCAATACACATCTCTATATATAACAAAATAGTAGCAAAGTTAACTGGAAATAAAAATAGTTTCATATTAACATAATAACTTCAGGAAAAATCTTTTGTAGCTAATAGTTATTAGTTCACAAATTGATATTTTCATAGATCATCGCCATCACCACCCGCTGGCCGTCAACCCTATCTTCTGATATAAACAATGAACATGAACATGAACACAACACAAATAAAAATTATAATTTCCAAATAAGTTTCTAGGTGGCGCTGGCGGACAGAGCCAAAGTTGGAATCACAGAGTACGTTGGAATTCTTTGTTGGAACTATTTGGAACAGTTGGATTGGAATGGAACTATGTATCTATCCTTCTATTCGTATTGTTTTGTTTTTTGTAGTGGTTTGTGTAGACGTAAAATATTCTACAGTGGCAAAAACCTTTCGCGGCGGAAAAAGAAAGCAGCAGAAAATCAGAAACTATACTATACAAAACAGGTCGGAATCAGAAATCAGTTAGCAGCATGGATTTCAAAAACTATTTGCATTCTGACTAAAGCTTGATAAGAAAAGAAAAACTTTTATTGTTTGCCGTTGGTTCACAAAAGATGATAGGTGCATTAGTTCACAACAGGCCCTCTCTGTAATCGTTGTTCACAACAGATTAAGTAGGTAGGTACCTACCCTATGCATATTTTGTCACTGGTTTGTAGAATTTACTTTTATGTTCATACATAGCAAAACATGGCTAAAAATGTTTTGCCATGATAAAAGAACATAACATTCAACATCCTTTTATACAAGCACTAAGTATTATAATATCACAGAGTATAATAAGTATTGCAGTATTGATAATTTATCTAAAAAAACGATAATAAATGTTACTTTATTGGCTGGCGCTATGTTATCGAAGAGATCGGGATTGACCTGTATATATTATTATACTCATTGGACTGTATGTATAATGTGTCCGAATAACGCCATAAGTGATATTTGCGCGCTCAAATATGCGTTCCGAATTGGCGTAAGGCGCTGATGAAAAAAATCTCTGAAGAGCCATGTGAGAAAGGCATAGACCCAGTGATTAAATATTGGAAGCGGGTATTGATATAACGCCTAATTAAAACATAGTTGGGTGTTATTCAAAAACCGAAAGAACTAAAAATAATCAGAGTCCTTTGGGAAAATGGTTTGTATAAATAAACTACGTAATGTAGGTAGCTATCTATACCTATGCATAAGAAAAATATTTGAGCTTTCTAATAGTGAAACTATGCTTATTGATAAATTATTTTGTAGTTTTCATAGTACTTCTTATGTTATTTATTTACGCCCAAAAGTACCTACGTTAAAATTTGTGTTGAAATATGTATTTTTCGAAGCTTGTATTTCCATTTGTAATAACATTTCGTTTCAATATAGTATTATATCTCAAACTTTACACTGGCATATGCACAAGTGCGACGCCATTTTAAAGAAAAAATAAGTCTAACGCTGTCCAAATCTACTTTGAATGGTCACCGTAGATGATATTGTGCGCTTTGATCAGTGTGCCACAAACGATCAAATTACCGCCCAAGTACCTAGTTATCAAATCTTCTGTTAGAAGTCTTTATAATAGGGGATAGAGATAGTAAAACGGCTGATTACTTCCACAAAATTCAGAAAAGTAGTTCTCCATAATTCAATTCCTTAATATAGGTACTATACAACATATATTTTTCACAATAAGTTTTCCAATACTTGAGAGCCTTCTTTCTTATTTCGCTTTTCCAGCTGCACTGCCGTTAAGAGGCCAGTAGTCCATGCCAACCTATTTACACTGCTTTGTCAAACCTGACTTTGACCACTTTTAACTGTATCACCGCGGCCACAGATTATAACGGGTTTAACCATGGAAGTAATAGGTACTTATTATCCCATGGGTAAACAAAACAAAGCCTCCAGCCTCGGCTCGTTCAACATTACCAAGAGTTTGTGGCTGCCGTCACATAGTAGTGTATACCTAGTGTAGTATACCTATGTTAACTTATGTTACAAAGTGGTAAAATTCACGTCCTTACCCACTTACACTAAAAAATTAGTACCTCTTGGTGGGTTTAGTGACTAAATGCAGGAATTTACCGATTTGCGTGACCCTTGTTCTCGTAGTCGTATGTGATGGAAAAAATAAAACAAGTTATAAAAAATTCAAACATCTGTATTTCAATGACAGTTTAAATCAATGATTTAGTCGAAAACAAAATTTTAACAAATTACTGCGTAATTAAATTTAGAATTGATTGGATAAAGCCACCGGATTACTAAATTAATAATATTAAATTTTACAAATTGTGAAAAAAAATATTATAAAATTTTTGAAATATAAACTTTCTAACGGCCAAAACGGGTGGCGCTGTTTGCGTCGCTCTCCAATCAACGTTCTACGCAGGTAGGTACAGTCTAGCAGGTCTACACTTAACATTAGCTCAACATTTCATTCTTTCAGCAATATAAAAGTATTCAAACTGATCACAATATTATGGCAGTTCCATGGAACCCCATGCAACACTTATCCAACACAGTTCAGGTCAGAAATATATGACATTTCATTAAATCAGTTCACTAGTGCCTCTCGACAGTACACATACAAAGCGAATCTTATTCTTATCTCGTAACCCTACTATCGTTATGCGCCACTACATACACTTGAACCTCACAGAAAATGTCACATATTGCCCTTAACAATCGTAAAAAACATAGCTTCATTCTTAATTAATGAGATGCGGTTTTTCCATCGTTGGTAAAAATGCAAAAACAATCACATAAACAGACTAGTATCCGAAAACGCTATCGAAAACAAAATTAAGTTGCATTTTTTGCGGGCGAGCCACACCTAGCGCGCGGGCACCTCACACGACGAACTTGGTGACCAGACAAGGTTACCAGCTCCTTCATTCGATTAATAATGAACAGGTAAAGAAATTCGTCACTAAGCGTCAATAAGCATTGTAAGTAGCGCGAACAGATGTCGCTCGCCCGCTTGTACTCTTCAAAGGATAGGCCACGAACAAAAGGCAATCACACAAATAAGCTCAATTTCAAATTACGGATTTCATAAATCCAAAAATAATAATTATTTTTAATATGTAGTCGATATAAAGTATGTAGATCAGCACAACTATCTCGATATAATACGATTTTATCGACCTCTGTCGGTTAGGGCGGCGCGTGCCGCCCCAAAATAAACTCACAAATACTCTACATATCGATAAAAACTATTCAGTCGTTTTTATTTATTCATAAAAATATATCTTTAAAAGGCTCAAATAAAACTGTATCAGCTATAAGTACCGTTCACATTGCGTACGGATATCTTTCACTGGAGGAATATTATCCATTGGCACAGAGTCTCGCAGATGTTAACCAACGCTGCCACCATTCCGGTGTCCGGCGTGCCGCGTGCGCCTCCCTAACCGCTCGTCCGTCTCCCAACCTATCCCGACTATACTATCAACTGAGTTTAACAGATTTAGAAGCAACAAAATTAAAACTTGGCTATAAAGTAGTATGTAAAAAAAATTCTGGCAAATTGTTTGGGAGAGGTATGCGGTTAGCGAGTCGCGTAGGGCGATCAAACCAAAGGTACGTTGTGCCAGCGCTCGGTGGAATGTGACGGGCTACCGTGCCCGGGACACAACACAGACGACACTCCCGTAAGCCGCACACTACGACCGATCTGCTCGTGGACAGAGTGAATTTCGACAGATCTAAAGCTTGAGCGGACGTCGCACGGTGAGGGCCAAGTGAGGCACAGCCGCGCAATGTTGCCTGGCAAATCGGCGGGTGTCTGAACTCCGGTTATACTATCACCGACATCCCTAGGTCCATGCTAGATTCCTTGTAAATCACCGATCGTTCGTATCGGAGACCGCGAGGGGCCCGTATCTTGAGACCGCAGAAGACCCGATGTACAACGAAAGGTCAGTCGGGGAATCAGATTCAATTGGATGTGAGGGTGTGATAATATAATCGGGGTCGGAGTGGCTAGTGTACGGGGAGCGGTTTCTCAACCTGCATGCGGCGCCTGAGGAGTTGGGACTCGGTGGGGGGCGACAGGCCGAGCGGGGGGCAATATTCGTCGGCGCAGCGCACGCCCATCCGCCCGACGTTCACCCCGACTCTCTCCAGCTCGTCCTCGAACACCGGGCTCGGGTGGCAACTCTTGCTGCAGCGCAGCGCAGTCGCCGGCCGCTCCATGTAGGAGTAGTTCATTGAGAAGTGCTGCTGAATCACTCGGTTCACGGCCATCGCGGATTCCGCGAAGTTGGACAGATTGCGCGCTGACATGTTGCTGCGAACAAAACAAGGAAAATAAGTTAGTCGTTGACTGCGGTAAACGAAGTAGAAACTGAAGAAGAAAAAGTTAAAATGTACATAGACAATTAGCAGTCTATTCATCCTCGCGTGACGAGAGTGCTTTTTATTTAGACATGCCTTTTAATATTAAGGGCTAAGGGCTAAATTCAGTAACCTATTCGTCTTGCCGTGCTGACATTATCTTCTATTGTGTCAGTTGTTACCAGGAGACTTCTATCCTCCAACTATCTGCCCGGGTAGAGAGGGACACCTAGATACCCAAAGACCCCACGTTTTTCGCCTATCGACATTGCGAATAGCCGTTTTACCGCTAGCCGGCACGGCGACATAAAGATGTCTGTAAATATTTGACGCGATATTTCACTCCGGTGACGGCTCCGGCGGCAGTCACCGTAGTCGCCGTGCGATGCGTCAAATGCGATCGAAATTTTGCAACCTGTTCGTTGTCCTACCATGATGAGAGTGATCTGCAAGTGGAGTAGCAATAAATGAACTCACCGTTTAATATTAATAGGCGTGTGGAGCGGCGGGAAGCGCGCGGCGGGGTCGGCGCGGCGCAGCCACGGGTGTTGAAGCACGCGCTCGGCGCTCAGTCTGTGCGACGCCTCGCGCACCAGCAGCTGCCGGATGAGCCCCTTGGCCTCCGCCGAGATGTGCGCCCACTCCTCCTCGGGGAATGAGTAGCGGCCCTCCTGTGGACAAGGAATGATTCAGTTTTTAAAAGCAAACACAATGTTTTTATTTCACAAACGGCACGCTCAACAAAGCCACTAACAAAATG
>DWLO01002085.1:0-13267 GCA_018245335.1 Dalla quadristriga | reverse complement strand
TGCAAAACTTACAAACTACTATATACTGCGACCGCATTCTTTACAATGACTAAGATGCCAATTGAATGACTATATTTGCGTACACTAAAACGTATTTTACCCATTACTCAGATATTTGTTTACTTAACATAATAGTATCACTATAACTCAATATACTTCATAAGTTTACACTTCAAATGAAGATACCCATTTCCTCCAGAAATATTCCTGGGCGGACAAACGTTTCTTGGGTCCGGGGACCTTCTGTTTATATGGATACGGCGATGGCAACATCGGAAATTTCCTAGCAAGGAGAAATAACAACAGATGTAAAGTATACAAAAAATATATAAGCTTTTCGATTGTGGTCGAGTTGGCCACTCTATGTAAATAGGTTATTGATATGAGTACTGATAATAGCCTGATCACCTTTATATCTTAATAGACTATCGTAGTATGGAAGTAGTATCTGTGAAATGAGTATTGTTCTAAGCCATTAAGAGTTTATATTTAGAAAACGGTAGTCTCCGAACTCTTGATTAGAAGACGTAATGTTTAAAAAAAAGATTCCAAGGAACTTGACATTTTAAAATGAAGCTTATAAATACTCACTTGCCATCCTTCTTGTGACCATTCTTAGAATGATACTTGATGCCGTTGACATTCTTATAGCGTTTCTTGCAACCAGGAACAGGGCAAGCGAAAGGCTTCTCTTGGGCTGCAGGACCGAGGGCTCCGGAGGTCGCGTTAGCATTCATCCTGAAAATACAGTTGTTTACAGTAGTAATTTAGTACCACCAATTATTTTTTAACATAAAAATAACTGTTTACTGCCAAAACAATGTTATTGTCTTCAATTCTTCTTGGAACTAAACTTGACAGATTCTATGCACAATGTCACTCACGGAGTTCGTCACTCTTTTCATAATTAACTGAGTTCGATGGTAGTAGATCGTAAAACAATGCCCTACCGCCACAAGTTTCTCCCGTGTAGTAGTTGTTGTTATAGTATGTAGGTGGTAGAACCTCTATACGTTTCGCCCGGTGTGGACTGAACAGAAAAACAGGTACCAAAGATTCTTGACCTCAATAGCTTTTTTCGGACAATAAGACAATATTTTAGCATTCTTCTTTAGAGTAAATATTTCACTGCTTAACGATTCGCGTATACGTATAAATGCGACATGGAGCGTAGAATCCAAATTGACTTACAAAGTTTTTCATTTAGTTATTTTATTTAACCTTTATTGCCAATACAAAAGAATTACAATTTGGTATGCAATCTATTTGATGTCACCTAGATACTGCAGCCAACTGATATTTATAATCTACCTTGAACGGGTTGCCCTTATTAGGATCTTGAACCACTTTATTCATTGTATTTTAAAAAGCTAATCGCTAAAACTGTAGTCTACCTCAAGCATGCACTTCTGATTTTTTAAGTTATGTGTGTTTTTAGCAATTAAATGTAACTTGCTTTGGATAATAAGACATCATGAGGTAACTATTATGCCTATGAGGTCTCAAATATGTGTGAAGTCTGCCAACCGTAGATAAAGCATGCTTGGCCAGATTGATCTACTATAGTTTTATCCATTCAGAGTTCAAAGCAGGTTGGTGACAGACTAATGATGATATAAAATTTTATAATTATTATAATGTACACTGCCCATTGACTCGGTGTTTCCCAATGGCCCCTTAGGGGAGACATCAAAACTAGCTTCTAAATAATATGGCTGCAAATTTTTATGTCCCCTGTGGCCCCCCTAAGGAAGTCATCAGGATTTTTGCAGTACAAGAGAATGTGTTACTTACTTCACACCATAGCGAAGTATGAAATCTGAACTATATTCCTCAACTGTGGTCCAAGAATCATTGCTATCTTCAGAAGGGCTCATGAGCTCATGTTCGTCTTCATCCATTTCACTGCCTGGAATAAGTTAAAATAATATTTGCACGCATTATGTTGAAAGGAACAAAATGATCAGTGGTCAGCAGAAAATGAGCTGAATTTAAATTACGCTTACAGTTTGTAAGCATTTAAAGTTACTACCTCCTCACTCATCTCTATCACAGGTGGCTTGGACATAATAATCACTGCTGAAGAAGTCCCTAGCACAAAAACTTATAAGTCACATAAATCTCTGCCATCTGACAATAAAAACCAGGATCCCTTGCTTGGCAGGAACATTCTCTACCAATTAGTTAATGATTCGTCGAATTTTACATTCCCTTTACTACTGTCTTCCTTGTGTGTCATGAGTGGAAGAGGCCTTAAGACTGCATGCACATTTACTACTCGATCATATTTACACAACCATACAACACAGGTAAAAGCACATTAGCAAGATGTTTTATCAAGATAATTGTCATATTGTATTAGTTTACATGTACATTTAAGCATGAGTGTACATTGTATACATGGGCCAGTTGGCCCACCTAATTGTTGTTGTGGCTACCATAACGTAACTTATTAATGAGATTCTTCTATGCCTTGTCTGCCTATTGATGTAGTGGTACTACTTGGTGTTTACCAGTGGGTGTAATGCTGCGAATGGATGGAGTTTTGGGGGCGGACAGCAGGCGCCGGCGTACATCCGCGGCGGGCGGCATGCTCTGCAGCTGCCGACGCGCCGCCTCCGACAGGAACCGCTTTATGTAGCTGAGCGGCACCGACGCCGGCTGTGACGCCTCCTTCTGCTCGATTACAGCGGGATCGTAATCTGTAACCCGTGTTACTTCTTTTATACTCTGTTACACGCAGTGACAAGCGACCGGGATCAGCTGTTCAATGTTTACACTTTACATAAAATCTCGCGCAATAAGCCACTACACGGAGCATGTGTCATCGATTACTTACAATTAAATCACCGAAGCTCAAAATACACTTACTGTAAACAAATAAACTAACCCAAATAGTCACCTCAATTTCCCGCAATAATTTAATTTTAGTTATCCACAAAAATACACTTCAGTGTTGACAACTTTCAAACATTGATAAGAAGGGAGGGTCACCATATATTTTGCGACCGACAAATACGCACTTAAACGCTAAATATGCACTTTTCATTATTATTTACCTATATGAACATCTTCGATATGCCAGATTAAGTCCACTAAACTTGGAAATATAATCCCACAGCCATTAAAAGTACAGATGTTTATCATGAAGACGGCCATGTCGTAAGGAGGATAATGCACTAGTCAAACACAAGACTACAACTTGTGTGCCATTATTTTTTACATTATTTAGATTACTATATATTTCGACATTGCGATAAATGTATATGATGAACTAAAGTATAAAAATATTTTGATCTTAGTTATGAAAATATGAAATGTATGAGAAGAAATTTAGAATTAATAAGTATTTCACGTATCTGTCATTCGCGCAGGTCAATCAATAGTTGGCTGCGCCGATCGGAACTGGCGCAGTATGCGCGAGCCGACCAATGAAATAGCCAGATTTTCATTCTGTTTCACTTCACCACTCTGAAATTGAACATTCCAAAGGCCGGTCTCCTCCTTCTCGGTGTTCTTTGGTAAGTGTAGTAAAAATTTGTGAATAAACTAATCGTGGAAAAGTGCTGAAATCTCAAGACACGAGCGAATCAAAAGTGCTTTTTTCAATTAAAAGGAGCTCTCCGTGGGTGTCAGTGCAAATATTTTTTGTGATATTGTAAGTTGTCACATAGAACGATCGGCAAAACCTCTGCGATAAATCGCCGATTCGGCCATTTTCCGTCGTCTTTCATTTATCTCGTCTCCAGTGAAATACGCCCAGTCTCGCAACAGAATACAGTGCACAGTGATAACTAGATCGGTATTATTGCAGAAGTGTAGTTATTGCTTGACTAAAGACTCTGTTACGTAGACCTGTAAATTACGTAACTCTGCGGTCAAACTGTCAGTAGTGCCCCAAGTCTAGATCTTAATACTTCAGTCATAAGCACAGCTGTTGGAGCTGCAGTCGACACTAACTAATCTAGTGGTAAATTTTTTTCAGTTGTCGCTCGCCGCACCTAAATAACCACAAAAATGCTGTCTGCTGCTAGATTGATCGCCCCTGCAGCCAGGTCTGCCGTAAGTACCCCTCAATTTTTATTTTTTTTCGGAATTTTGAATACCAAATGAACTAGCCGATAGATCAATTCTATCGAGGACATCAGTTTAATTAATTTCTGGTTGTTTTGGATTTCTTATTAGACTTAAAATTCATTTACCGGCGTATCATTTGCATTCAATAAACTAGGATGTATTTGGGTAACTATAATTGATTGGATTTTTTAATATAAATTTCTGAAAATTGAGGTGGGGTCTGTTACATAATCAGGTGTGATTTGTTATTATGGCAAGGAAATGATAACCGTTTCTAATTTCGGTACAAGATAACATGCATATTCAATGCATTGATTTTCGGTTGTATAATCTTTTTTTAGAATCACTTCCAACTGTCACTGTCAAGATATGAACTTGGCCCTGGAGGTTGAAGAGATGAATATTTATATTAAACCATTGTTACAGATCTTCAGCAACACAGCCTTGGTGAGGCCACTGGCAGCATTGCCGACACAGACCCAAATTGTCCCTGTGGCCCCCACTCAGCTCTCAGCTGTCCGTTCCTTCCAAACCACCTCGGTCACAAAGGACATTGACTCAGCTGCCAAATTTATTGGTGCTGGTGCAGCGACAGTAGGAGTGGCAGGTTCCGGTGAGCACCTACATATTTTGTTTAGCTTGTTTTATGTTTTGCATATTTATGAATCTGCTAACCTATCTTGCACATACCTTTATTCACTTATAAAACTCCCTATTTGCATGAATTAAACGTCCCTATTAGACAATTGCCACATCCCTTGAGATAATCTTACCTTAAAATGTAATATATGGCAATATTGTCAAAAGTTTTATGTAATGTAAGTGACTGTAGTTGCATAACCAGTATTGATTTTCTCCCTGCCACTTGAACAAATAGGAGTTTTAAAGTTTCTTGTCTTCCCCCTTTTAATTTGCTTCTAAGTGTTTATGTTACCTGCAGGTATTGGAATTGGTGTGGTTTTTGGATGCTTAATTATTGGATATGCACGCAATCCCTCCCTAAAACAGCAAATATTCTCCTATGCCATCCTGGGATTTGCACTGTCTGAAGCTATGGGCCTGTTTTGTTTAATGATTGCATTCTTAATGCTATTTGCCTTTTAGACAATTTTTGTTTCTAATAATATATTATTTGTACAGTGTATATTAACTGCAATGATTGTATGCCTGGACATTGTTTTGTTTAACATTGTATTACATGCATGTTATATTGATTGCATGGAGATCATTAATAAGGTGAGCAGGCTTTTGTGGTGTTATTTATATTCCTTTAATGATAATATTATTTTCATTAAATGCAATTTGTTCAACTTGCTCCATATTCTTATTCATAGTTTTTTTCATTCCAGGTGCTGGTATCGGAACGGTGTTCGGTTCCCTGATCATCGGCTATGCCAGGAACCCCTCTCTTAAACAACAGCTCTTCTCATACGCTATCCTGGGATTCGCCCTGTCCGAGGCCATGGGACTTTTCTGTCTTATGATGGCCTTCTTACTGCTGTTCGCTTTCTAAGCTACTTACTTTTAAGAACACTACTACTGCCATCCTATACGAGGTTTCAGTGTATACTATCTAGAGTGGACGGCCATGGAATCGAATGTTTGGAAACCTCACCCTTATAGTGATGCAAGGACTGATGTGTGATGTGTTACACTTACCAGTGCATCAACAGCAATGCAATTTATTTAATTATGTAGTTTAATGAAAAATCTGCAAAATAAAATGTTGTATGTAACATTTAATGAGAGCTACAGTTATTCCTATTCCTGATCAATGTAGGCTGTTAATTCTGAATCATGTGTTATACTCAATCTCTGTGTAATTAAGTTTAAAGTCGTTGATGATATAATTTAAGCCAGTACTATCACATAATTCGCGTGTGAGTATTGTCATCGACTTTGCACTTATTAGGCTGTTTGGGAATGTCAGCATTATTGTACATTATTAGGGCGATTAAATGATACAAAACAATTTCAATGAGAATTTTTAATTAACTTAAATGACCTTGACGCTCTACTTAATCATGAGGATTTAATTAATTTGAAGATAATTTATAATTTTAAAACAAATTCCAATCAGACAGCTTGCAAACTTCTGGGGATCAAAATTCCATATTCAATAAATGGGGAATGCATTTGGACAAAAGGCCGCAGTTTCCTGATTCTACCACTGCGCCCTACCACTAGTTGTAGGACGAGGATGACCTGAATGGATCAAGAAAACGGGGACCAGGCAAATTGGATAGACTTTGAAAATAGAATACAAATTGTATTAATTATTTTACACTGATATGCAGCGCCATTCATTCACTGTCGCCCTCAAATAACACCTAGGAATGTCATGAAACTAGATAAAGAGCGAACAGAATCCCAGCAAGCAACATAAAAATTGAACAGTGGTTTCAAAATATATATAATACAAGTCCTAACCAATATACAAAGATCCACAAACCTGCAGAGATCCTGGATCAACAAGAGGTTGAAAACGCCTGTAACCGACATAAAATACATAGGCTTCAAACAAACTGACAACAATATTGGGAGGACCAGTTTTAATTTTCTGAACCAAATTATTCTAATGGGATTGTCATATTACGACTGCTAATCAGATTTTATAGGCTCATGACAGATAGAATTTTAAAAAATCAAATAGGAACTTTGTGATAAATAATAAAAAAAAGGCAGAAAAATCATGACAAACATTTTTATCTTTACACGATTTATTCGATAAATTATATTGCCTGTAAATAATAATATTTATTACACCATCGATACACAAAAGGCGGTCTTATCGCTCAGAAGCCATTGCTTCCAGACAAACTAAGGGTAGGTACGGATTAATATAATCAGATGTAGATGGTGGAGGTGCAATGTATTATATATGTTGTATTATACATCAATTTTAATATATATAATACTATGTGATAACAGATATATTTATAAAATATAAATACATATAAATGATAGTGCAACAGATGTACGGTATTTTAATAGGATGAAAGGGAGATAAGATAGATGAGAAGGAAATAAGGGAGTAGCTGGTACTACAGGTAGTGCTCCTTCTTGGGCTTTGAAAGTATTTATACAAAAACACCTGACAAATTGTTTGAGGAGCCAGTAGCGGTGAAGGCTTTATCATAGAAGGAAGTGGAACATGGACGTGAGTATTCTGGCGAAGTCGAATTGGGAGCCACTTGAGCTTATTGCAATATTTGAAGATGTGTTAAGTGGTATGAAGTCAATAAAAACAACAGGTATTATCAACAAATTTATTGCTAATAGGTTCATCGGAAAGAATTTAAGGGAATACTTCCGCATAAGACGGTATTATACTCACAGCTGTATAAAAATACATTTACTCCGCCATATCTCACAGAAGTGAACGCTTAAATTACATTTTACAAAACTTCTTATTTTACTCCCTAAACAGTTTCAGGCATTCTTAATGCATTACTTTAGAATTTACATAGTTTTGGATCAAATCAAAATCAAAATGAATACAAGCAAATTATTTCGGCTGCATTCAATTTGATGCAGGTAGCACTATTAAAAATATTCAATAAACATTTTAAGTTTTCAAAGAAATGTAAAACAATCATTCGCACAATTACAACTGACTCATATAAACATGTAAATATGCTTCTTTTTATAGAATTATAAACGTCTGCATTTCTCTATTTGGTGTTACTTTACATTTATCACTAATTTGATTTAATTTTATACTAGACTTGTACATCATTATACCTAGAACAATATTTCAATAATTCAAACATACAATACAATAATTTCACATTAAAAAGGCAGTTCACACGAAAACTAGGATTACACACATAACCAGATCGTAAAACATATGGACATATGGTTTTGCTACAACCACGATTGATAATGTGGTTCACCCTTTCTGCCCACGGGCACTTCTTGTAGGCATAGTGCATCTTGCTTAGTATAGAAAAGAGTAAATGAACGAAAGGATAAATGTTTACTGATAAAGTCAATTGAACAATAAAAATGGCTGCACTAGAAAAAAAATTTGACCGTAGCATTATATCTTTAAATTGGGTTATTGTAACGAAAACGCGGCCTGCCAGTTATAATCTAGACTTTGGGCAAGAAAAAATGCCTGTGGTGATCAGTTGAACTACAATATAAACAAGACTTGAACTTAGTCACAAGAGTTTTCAAGCTTGGGAGATTGTCAACCATGCATGCAATAATTGGGCACAATCAAACAATAATAATCTACAATAATTTTTACACATAATTATTTATAAACTAACAATTTTTACATAATGGACTGTGCTTAGTATCAAAAACAAAAAGAAATGGTTATTCATGTAATCCTATGAAACAGGTCTTGAATTCTCATGTAAATGTTAACATTTTATAATACTAAATGTGAAATGTAAAACTATGAAAGCCATATATGTCTACACTTCCTTGAGAACAAATGCTTTTATAAATATAATATTAAACTTTCAACAAAATGTTGTCGGAAACAATCACCATGTATTACATTCACAATATGAATTCCAAGTGAGTCAATAATAAAGCGATGTCGCTCTCACAAGTGAAAAACTTAAACAATGATTGTTGTAAATATCTTTACAATAATTTCTCTTAACCTACAGCAAAACAAAATAAGGCAATTTACTAGACGTCTATCCAACAACAACTTCCAAAATTAAAAACAGTGCTGATCGAGTTCGAAGAAACTAGTTTGCAAAGTCTACTCTAGTCACGGAAAAGTACCTGGCTTTTGAATCTTAATTATCAGACAAATATGACCTGTCATGAATGTAAATCAAATCAAAGCCTAATTCCGAACACAGTTCGTCTTCATTCACAATAGTTTACACAAGTTTTGTCCAAAAATAGGAGGTTGCTGGAGGTTTTTAATAATTAGGTTACTTGAATTAATCATGTCTTTGAATTGCAGCAACAGAGTACTGTCAATACAACTGGTATATATAGCAATGTCAAACAAAACGCTGTCGTATATTATATTGGACTGAATAATTACATTATTTTCTATTGGAGTTAAAGGAATAATAAGGATGCAGGTTCTTTATACAGCAACAAGGTTAAAATAGTAATTCTTACATCCATGATTTAATTCCTTGATTTAGAAATCAGATTTGGCTTTACCGAAGTGTTAATGCCGGATTAAATAAATGATGACAAATAAATGCTAGTGTTAATTAAAGTACACTTTGCTACGCAATGTCATGTTGCGATCCAATTAAATGAGATCAAACACTTATAGAATTTTGGTCCAAATGAAGTTTCCATGAACTCTAGTCAACATCTCAACTTCCCTTACTTATTTTTGGCTCACCTAGTCGAGTAAAACACCCACGACACACACATCCAGTCATCTTTTTATATTATTACCCTCTTGTACATACTAATTGATATTGTTTCTGTAATAAATACAACTATCGTAATTAGATCTCTTCCGTTTCGAATTGGTCTCCTTTCATTATGGTAATGGATCCGTATGTTTCGTTTTGTATTAATTTTAACACTTGATGCTTTTTGAGAACGAGTAAACTGTAGAATTTTTGAGCAACCTGTGAAATAAATAAATATGATCAGAATATTAACTGTACAAACATTCCAACACCAAAACCCCCCACGATAGAAATCTTGAAATATTTTTTTGCACAAATTTTATATTCACAAGGATGTTTCATCAATCATGGAAGTTCAGAGAGCTCTCAGTACTGCGTGGACGCAAATAGCTTTTCCTTTAGCCGAGGCGAACTAGTAAAAGCCACATTACACTTGATAATTTGTAAGGTTAGGTACTAGCGAGCTAGTTTATGCAGACAGTACCGGCCGCGGTCTGAAGTTTGATCAGGAACAAAAGTGGCCGCTCGTGTCAAATATTTCATGTGCGCTTTGTTTCGGAAGGCACGTTTACCTTTTAAATGCCGGAATCATAGGCACAATAGAAAATCAATTGTGTCTATAAATATAAGATTATACGTGGATATGCGCTCCGGCATGTCAGAGGTTAAGCCATAGATCTCGGTCGTTATCATAAGATAACACCCGAAAAGCCTTGCCAAAGGCCTTCCGAGCGTCCCGCCTCGGTACGGCCACTAACCCCTCCAACCACTCTGCACTGGAGTAGCGCGGTGGTGTACATCAGAAATGAAAATCCACCTTTATATAGTATGCATATATGTTTTGACTATTTTTTATTTCCAAATTGCGTCTGTTTAGCACGCGCTCCTGGAACTGCTCGTCTGTCTTGCCACTAATGGGTCGTAGCCAATGTACGTACCTGCTTCCTGTTGTTGTGTCTCGGCGCTAACTCCGCGAAGGCGAGCTGCAGGCCCGCCGCAAGCTTGGGCCGCATGGCGCTGAACAGCTGCGCCGCGCGTCTGTTCAGCACGCGCTCCTCGAACTGCTCGTCTGTCTCGCCCGCCTCACGCGACCCCTCCTCTTGCTGGAATACAAATAATAAACAAATTCCTGTCAAGCAACGTTTAGTGAAAGTACGCGTGCCGTGTGTGTATAAAGAGTGCAGGGATTTGCCCTCAGTAGATCTCTCAGTAAATCACTTAATAAATCAATTTTCCTATGACATATGAGATACTAACGTTTTCAATGCTGAGCGGCAAATCGTAGTCGTGTGGTGGGCTCGCGTGCCCCTGCTGGTCGTCGTATCCTAGATTCGTCATCTGCATACCGTTCTGCAATAAAAACAAAACCATATCAGATAAGATTGATTGTATAAGTTTAAATGTTCTGGTGGTAAGATTTTACAAGTTGAAACTGTTTTGTTAAGATTTTCCAAAAAATCATGAAGAATAATATATAAAGTACTTAGTATACTCAGGAAGCAGGACTGCTAAGCTCCCCTGCTAAGCACTGTCCCCACTCCTGCTGGTTATACAACAACTCGCTACGATCGAGCGTTCGAGCGCCAGCTGGGGTGGCGGCGAGGTACAATACAATACAAATATTCTTTATTGAGCACCAAAAAGAGAAATACAGTAAAAAAAATAATTAATAGCTAATAGAATTTACACAAAAGGCAGTCTTATCGCTAGGCAGCGATCTCTTCCAGACAGACAGAGGTACCGTGCTGCAGGACTGCACGTCATGAGATAGCACTATCGCTACACAGTAAGTCTCGCTCACCTGGTAGTCGGCCGTGTCGAGCTGCGCGTGTAGCGTGTCGGTGGGCGCCGAGTGCAGGTGCGGGTCGAGGTGTGGCGGCGCGAGCGGAGGCCCGCGGGACAGAAGCGGCCGCTCGGGCGCCAGCTGCGGCAGCATGGGCGGCGGCGACGTGCCGTGCTGCAGCAAGCCGCCGTGCTGAAGGCCTGTGGGGATAACGAGGATTATTGAATAGAATACAATATGTTTTTATTCGGTGAGAAAAAAATGCAGCATAACAGTACAAACGACATTATGCACCTAGTAGGTAATAAAAACCATTTTAAACAAATCACCTCTTTACATACTTTGGCTTTATTATGTTATTTATTCGTTAATACGTTCACAGCGTACAAACTGCATTCAAAAAGGCTTTGGCGGATAAGCCACAGCGCTGATTTTCAGTGGGGCCTTATGAGGCCTTATGGGGCGATACTAATTATTATAAAAATATAACATGTGCTAATTAATTAATCACAAACCGATATGATATTGCACGCTTACATAGCTCGAGTTCGTTTTGCAAAACTCAGAATAGACGCATAGAATTCATTCAGATCATTCAGGGGGTTAGACACAATAATATCAACAATCTTTACCTGACGGCGTCATTCCCCCGTGTTGAAGCCCCGCAGGCGTCATGCCACCGTGCTGTAGCCCGATAGGCGTCATACCGCCGTGGCCTAGGCCCACCGGCGTCATACCACCGTGGCCTAAGCCCGCCGGCGTCAAACCCCCGTGGCCTAGGCCCGCAGGAGTCATCCCGCCGTGCCCCAGTCCTGCTGGCGTCATCCCACCGTGTCCTAAACCCGCTGGCGTCATACCGCCGTGCGCTAAACCGATTGGCGTCATACCACCGTGGTCTAGTCCGCCTGGAACAGATAATTAAAACTAAATTAATCATTTATGTATTGGAAGAGGGCTATGTACAGCAGTGGACTGTTGTGGCCTGAACAGAGAAATATTATGTCATGTGACGTCATATTTCCATGAATAACATGTTGAATTCACACGCCACGTTTTCTGGCTACAACCATTTATTCTCGGTGCAACATTCCAACTGCCATTCAATTAGGATGGCGGAACCACAAACATTTCAGTACGTGAATTTCAAGTTTGGTACTGTAATATCTTACCTGGTGTCATGCCTCCGTGGTGCAGTCCAGCGGGCGTGAGGCCTCCGTGCACGAACCCCGATGGCGTCAAGCCCGAGTCCAGCCCCAGCCCGGGGGTCATGCCACCTGGGGTCATGCCGCCCGGAGTCATACCGCCCGGTGTCATACCGCCCGGAGTCATACCACCCGGAGTCATACCTGCGAACAATACGGCAAATACTTAGCTATGTGCTCTCACAACAAGGAGGCTTGGAGTATACTCCACAATATTTTTAACAATATTTTTACATCAAATTCCACTATTAAACGCGTGAAACCTGAACAATTACACTGCTATTTATAATAATAATAAAGGCATCGACTTTACTCTTGAAACTGCGCTTATGATAAATTGACACTAGTGATTGCCCTTGTAAGTAAGTACCCAATCAATATGATATCAGGAACTTTTTAATTTCCCCAGAACTTTACAGAGACATGAATGGATACATACATGATGATACATTAATGGACTTACCTCCGTGATGTAACCCCACGGGAGTCATTCCTCCCAGATCTGAGCCGTCGCCGTGTTGAAGCCCCACTGGAGTCATACCACCGTGTTGAAGACCGCCTGAGAACAATCATAATTTTAATATAAAGGATGTAAAACACATTCATTCCTATATGGTGAAAAGAGCTTTGATAGGAAATACTGACATAATGCTTTAACAAAACAAAAGCGTCCACGAAATGGCCAAACGTATTAACATTATTTGTCCATGATAACTTTAAGATAATGTTTGCTTAGATTAGCAACATAAATTTTCATTAAATGTTTGAAATGAAATAAAATGAAATTATTTATTTCGTCATAAGGTACAGGCGGCACACTCGACGAATGTCATGAAACAGTATTAAAATAAGTA
>DWLO01002084.1:0-13268 GCA_018245335.1 Dalla quadristriga | reverse complement strand
AGGACATTCGGATTTTCTAGCTAAAGTTGTTTATACCACAATTTAACACTTTAAGTTTTTATTATTATTTTACTTGTTACTGTACTTACACCATAAAAAATTACAATGGATTTTACAAAAAAAATACTCAAATCTAAGGTACAAGGGCGGTCTTATCGCTAAGCACCGATTTTTTCCAGACAACCACATAGAAGGGAGTGAAAAAATACAAATATGAAATAAGGTACACAGGGTGCACAAGAAAACATCATAAGGAAAATTTACATGAAATCGTCATTTAATAATAGGTACGTGGTAGCGTTTTATGTTTTACTATGTAACATTTTCAATGACATAAAAAACTAGCTCTGAATTAAATAGTAACTGATTTAAAAAGTAGCTTCAGTACTCTGTGGCAACCTCCAGCGACGTCACCGCAGCACATAATGATTGATCGCTCCCGAAACCCGCGCCGCCAGCGAACTCCAGATTTATCGCTGCGACTCCCCACACAGACATCCGCTCTGCATGATTATGTGAGGCTTTCCGATTACAAACTATTTACCTGACAATCTGATTGGAGTAGCAAACGAGTCATAAGTCCCACGTCACCCAGTAGTGTGAGTAGCTGTAGTGGTAACACAGTCTCACTAGTGGTAAGCCCGTTCGGTGACGCTGTAAAGGCCAACAGCAACTGTACATTCGAAAAAAAAAAAAACTTTATTCTCATTCTTCTTAGGCTTCTCACATATCTCTCTCACTCGCATATTCTAACAACTTCGATGATTTTAAAAGCCTAAAAAGTCTTTTGAAAAATGTGATTGGATAGCATTGTTGACCATAAAATTACGGACATTTTAGACATAATTTAATTTGTATATACCTAGTTACTGTTAATGATAGAGAAAAAGGGCGAAAACAATTAGTGCCATTTTTTTCTGTCATAAATTAAGTATATGAAAATTTAAATATGTCTTAAATGTCCGTAATTTTATTGTCAACGTTATTTTATTATTATTATTATTTTATTGAAGCACATTTTTCAATAGCCTATCCAGACTTTTGCAATCATTAAAATGAGAGAGGTGCGAAATGTAGACCTTAAATGCTAGCCATGAGGGAATTAGCAGATTCACATTATCTTTAAGAACAGAATGTACAACAACTTATTTGTTGCATAACTGTCAATCATGCAGGCAGTTCTTGGTGTAATTTAGCTCCTTAATTTTACATTTTCTTAATTAATTCGGTTGAAAAAGCTCGAGCTCGCTGCAAGTATTACCTGCCATTTTAAACAATCAACTGAAACTCAAACCCCTGTGAAACTAATTCAGAAGAGCTTTCGCGATAGAATTGATCATTCCAAATATAGTATTATAGAAGACATCAAGATTTCATAAAGCTGACAATCGCCCGCATAACTTCATTCACTTCATTGTTTAACTGTTTGTATGATTGTATGATGAAGTGAACATTCACTTCATTGACCACATGTATGACCACATGGTCATAAACATAGTATAGCAGAGAGAAAATGTTACCTTAATGACTTTTTACAGGTAAGTACAGTCCGATAGTTGACTGAGTATTGTTTATATTCAGCCAAACTTTTCAATGTCCGCCAAAATTAGCAAACACAAAAATTAGACTCAATAAAAATAAAAAAAGAGAAACGGTAAGTTATCGAACGCTGAGCTTAGGAAACCAAATTTATAAATCACTGGTAACCCACTCATTATAGCAACCGTACGGACTGCAAGTGCAGTTATTACCGATAAAGATTTATAACAGCGCGGGGTATTATCTCCAAAAGCTGTGATATTTGAACCCTTTTGTTGTTACAGCCGCCAGCCAAACAATGAACAGGTGAAACGGTGACCGGCAACTAGTGTAACCAAACTAGACACCCATGCTGGTATGTCCTGTTCTTTTGCGTCGTAAATTTGATGCAGATTCGTTTAGAATTAAGGGTATTTACAAGTTTAGCCACAGGAGTGACAACTGATGTAAGATCGAAGGTTTTTATTCATATGTATTTGCATAACAATCTGATAGTAATAAAAATATGTTGTATGTAGAATATGATATAGTCCAAAAATCAATTGCATAGTTTACATAAAACAAATTATGATAGTTTTATTTTAGCAATTTACATATGGGCCCTCCTTGTTCATATAGGAGATTATGGAAACCGGTGGTAAGTCTATAAATTCCTTCAACATCAGGGGTACGCAAGTACGTTTCTGACCTAGAGGAACACGTTTTTTAGTCTGTTTGAAACATTCCCCTATATTATTTCGATATTATACATACAAGTACATTTTTGGATAGGCTTTCTTATCCCGTATTTCGAACCATCTACCTGGCATCACTAGGGGAAGCGGACCTTCATACAAATGTACCTTTCTTCACGGTTATTTTTTTCAAGTTTTTGTTGATCGAGGGAATTAAATGGTGTCCAGATAAAGGTCGAACTAACACCAGCAGTAATTAGTGACGATTAATAATCGGTTATCTTGATCATGGCCGGCTAGCGTTATAATTGCCCGTTCTATTGAGTTACGATAGTTTTCAAACTTAATGGCTGTCATTTAAATCTAACCACCTATATTTTAGTTGGGTAACTGCATTTACGCAATTTCAAAGGTAGGTAGAAAGTAGATATTAAAAATAAAATAACCTACCTAGCTTGTCTCATCAGTATCCGTTCTATGATGGTGTACGTTAAAAGATTAGAGAGTATACAAATATATTTCTGTGGCATCTGGCATTCTCGTGCAATTTGGGCAAAAATATCCCTCCGTACAGCGAAAGACTCACACACTTTAAAATTAACTCACTAAGTGATCGAAGGCTCGATATTGTGTTCCTGCAAAAGCTCCCGAATGGTATTTTTGATATGCCGAACTAATTGAATCTTTTAAACCTTTCTGTTCTCTCAAAGCTTTCTGGAGATTCAGGGACATTTTAACATTTACAAATGGAATTGCTTGCCAGCTATAATTTTAATGGCTCGCGCTCTGTCTCTAGACTAGGTTCTAAGCTTCAGTTAAAAAAAAAAAACTGTTTATTGAAGTTCAGTAGTCAACTATTAACTAATACTAGCAGTTAAGTATTTCCTGTATATTATTTATATCAGTTATAATTGATTGAATTGTGATATATCAGTTATAATTGGTATCTTGTTATGAATCGAAGATCAAGATTCCTTTGGCCGAAATCGAAATCAATTTGTCGATGACTGTGGCACTTGAAGGAGGCCCGTCACCCGGCGCGCCGCGGCGTTTCGTTTATCTACAAACGCGCTTGTAGCCCAGTCAAAATTAAGCCAAATCTACCTCATATGTGGATAATAGAAAACTTTTACCTGCTCAAAATTCTCTTCAAATCTAGCATCTGCGTGTCAAGATGACCTACCAGGTTAAAGTTCACATACATGGGTTTTCATTCTTGTTTCCTATTAACCCTACATTGTTAAAGGGTGTAAACACATTGTAGAAAGCAGTTGAAATTTGGCATTTGCTTTTTTATGGTATGGAAATGGTATCTGCAAAGTGAAATCCTCATGTCGCTTAGGCAAGTTTTCAGAACGGAAAAAAACGTATATACATAACTTCAGCCATCTGTCGTTCATTCCGCATTTGAATAAGTTGATTGGGCTAAAGGTCGTTTCGCGTATGAGTCGCGCGGGTCGGCGGGAATGCGTCAGACCGTCCTTTCCCCGAACAGCTTGTAGTCTTCTTTTCATCTGCAGCCACTCCTACCTCACTCACTGTGAGAAGGATGGGGAAGTCAGTTGATCAGATTCATACTATTTTAAAAGATTATAATTGTGCCATGTGGTACAGCCTGTATCTGTAACACCGCTAGGCCCAGTTTTGTCGTAAAATAATAGCTTATTCAGAATTGTGTTACGGTCGGAAGGGTGTTGGATGATGTTGGTTGAACTTGTACATGAGGCGACCACCTCCGTCCTTAGGGGCAGCAATCTGCCGCCATGTGGACGGCAGTGGTTTCGTGGGTCTGCATGCACGTTTGCTATGCTTATTGTAGAAACAAATAAAAAATTGTATAGGAAATTTATCACAATACTGCAGCATCCGTAGATACCACCACACAACACTAATTATGTACCGTGAAGAAATATTTGCGTTTTAATCAGAATTAGGTTGCCGGCACACTTACAGTCAATAATTATATAGTAACATATCGCCTCTCTCAGTTTTCAGTAATAAAAATGCATCTGTGATCAACTGTGAATGGGTGTCCTTGTCCAAGATTGTTTACCCACAGGTTTCCCATTGGAAACCTTTTGCGGACATTTCCACAGGCTGAATTGGTACCTACTTAAGACCACTGCATTCCCATTTACCACAGAACACACCATAAAAACATTATAATCACAAAAAAGTAAAAATAATTGAATGGTATGCATTATATAGTCATAAACGCACGGTTAACCGTAGATTTATTCAAAGATTACTTAAAAAACTGACGTGGAATATCGATTCACGAAAAAGCTTCACACGGCGCGAGTGACGGGCGCGCGGCCCCTCGCCGTGCGCGTGATGCATCGCTCGCTCGTCGGCGCTGGCGTGCTACCCTATATTCGCACTAGGGATGTCTTGGAACTCGCGGACCCGAAACTGTAACTGTCTCATATCCGAAACCGAACCCTAACTTAAACTAACACTTCCGATCATTTTGATAGAGCAGAACTCTCTTGAGCTTTGTAATTAATAAATATTGACAACTATTTCTGGGATCACCAACGATTAGCTAGACTTGTTGTGATCTCATTATTACATTTTGTCATATTGATAAAGTTCTGATGTAATCAGATAGTGGTAAACCACAGTAATTCATCTATATCTTGACATTATATTTAGTAGCTAACTGATAGGGATAGGGTAGGAATAGTCCAGACGGAATCACTCTGCAATGAAAAACTGCTTCTGCAATGAAAAACTGGTCTGTTCAATTCACTCAGTTCAATTTACTCATGGTGGTACCACCCAACTCCCCAAAACCTATTCACATACCACGAGCGCGTGCCTCGAAACGGTGCCACTATCTTTTTCGAAGAGGAATTTTTAGCGGTAATGCGTGTTTACTGCTGAAAAGCCCCATTCGCAATACACGTGTGATCCATGGCGATGATGCCCGTCCGGCAGATCTGTTCTCAAGTTTCACCTTGAAAGCCAGTTTGCGAGACACTAAATTATAATTTTTTATTGGAATATTGTTTTTCAATATATTTTTATAAAGAAATATTATAACTTATCAGAAACCCACATTATCATAACATCAGTGTTTGTTCAAATCCGTATCTATAACGGAAACCGATAAAAGATTTTAAATATCGACTTCCGACATCCGTATCCAGATCCGTAATCTCTTATCCCTATTAATTAGCACACACTTAGTTTAGCGGACTGTGTTATGTCTTTAGTAGAGTGATGAGGATTATTCGGGTATACATTTATATTGGATTGCGTGGTTTCATCCATAAGTAGTCTATTAGAGCGAATACAACTCATTCGCCACTAACAATACCGAGTTCGAATCATATTCGATTCAAGTGCAACTATATCAAGGTAAGTTATTTTGTGTAGGTGCGTCTCATTTCTCATTGAATACTTACAAAATGATTAACCATAAATCATCAGTACTTCAACGAATGACTATGCCTATCTTAAAAGGCTATGACTGTCCTCTAAATCTGTTTTTTTCCCGATGGCTTCCATAACCTGTGTTCGTTTACCGATTGATGATTTCCGATGATTTCATCCGTTTCTTCAAGCTATCAAATTTAATGCAATATAATCTCGCCACGATATTACTGTTATTATTATCTTACTTTTCATTGTACACCCATAAAACCTACCTTACCTAGTACCTACCTTATATAATTTTATTCTAAGGTACTTTAGAATTTAAAAAAAATTATAACCAATGTATTAAAAATGTATACAAGGGTGGTCTTATTCTTTATTATAAGCGATTTTTTCAAGACAACCACATAGTGTGTTGTTTTGATTTTCAGTGCCACGTTATTAACGCTATTCGTCCGGGAACCGGAGAGCTAGCAGTAGCCATTATAAAGTGCCTATATACGCAAATAAGGTACAATAATGCTGCGAACAAATACTCAAAGTCGTGTTCAAACAAAATGTAAATACTAACTAACCCCAGTGTAGAGGGCGTTCCGCTAAGCGTCGGCCATCGATCATAGCGAGCCTACCATCTCGGGATAACAATCAGCAGGTGCGCGCCGATTTAGGTGCACGGCGGCGGCGCAGGCGTAACCCTTTACCAGTTAATAAAATTTAGAACGCACACGATAACAGTTCCACGATTTTGAGTCGATTCGCTTCGGAATCATCTCGTTACTGCCCACTATTCGTAGACTCTCGTAGACTCGTATACAGGTGGTAGAATCTATATACGGTTCGCCCGGGGCGGTACCACGACACGCCCATTCCTACCGTGGAACAGTAGCTTTTCAACTGTATTCTGGTCAGAAAGGTGTTGATGGCCGGTTACACTTATTCCAAAGGCTACCACCTCGATCCTCAGGGATAGCAACGCTTCTGTGACCATATACTTACGATTACTAGAACGACTAGTAATATTTACCAACAGGTTTAACTTACACTAACACTTCTAACTTCCATAGTTCTACTCGTATTTCTAACGGATACTCACCAACTAATATTCCTATTAACACGAAACACTAACACCAACAGGGCGAAATAGCTTACTAACACATTTGTGAGTGTGTTTGTCACAGATGTTCATGAGTGGCAGTTGATGGTGGGACTCCAATAACGTTTGCTATTCTCATAACAGAAAACACAGGCAAATAACCGCATTGAATTGACCAACAATACAACGGTCAGAAAGTCAGCGTTGTCCGACAACTACTTGTCAAATACCTGTCAACAACATCTCTTATTGCGTCGAGGTTTAAAAAGGCAGCGCTAGTATAATGTAAACTTTATTTTAGCAAGTCTCGTAGAATAAGAATAAAAATATATTTGTTAGAGAGAAACAGCAAAACATTAAGAATTTTTTTATTTGACACCTAAACATAGTCTTAACAAAAATCACAATAATTAAAATTGCTTAAACAGAGTTCACAAAATATGCTGCACCCTCTGTCCCAAAAATAAGCAAAAAGCCGTAGCGCTGATTTTCAGTGAAGCCTGTTGAACCTCTCATTTTTATGACTACACGGCGACTTCGTGTTTGCCGGTACCTCGCGTCCCACTCCCCTGTACCTTCCCTCCGATCCCATCCGTTCAATGGAATCGAACGGGTGTAACCGGGGTTGCGGTACAACGAAGCCGGACGCAAGGTTACTGCAGACATATGGACAAAATGATCCAATTGGAACACTTTAATAGATGACGATGTGACAATTTTACAGCCGTTATAAATTAGTGAAGTTGATTTAAAATATTCCGTCAGTTAAGCTCCATCAAATTCGTTACCATCCCCGATTACACGATATATTTATAGACACAATAAAATACTAATTAAAATAAAGTTGTAGTTCGTAACGCCCCATATTATTAGATAGTCGCTAATTAGGATATCGTTTACATGACACCCTTAAATTTCCTCGAATTTTGAGGTTTTGTAAGCGCAACCCAATTTGGTAACAGGTTCAGTAAGTCTGTTTTTTACCGACATTTCCTACACATCCTTTAAGTGCGGTTGAATGTGCGGTTTTCGAAATTTTGCCAAAAACACCACGCATATTTCCGCACTTTGTTTGTGTATGTTCAGTTAATCTATTGACCCTTTGTTTTGATCACCTGCAGAACCGCCAATACGAATAAGTAAAATTTCTTTTTAATTTTATTTACTGCATTTCTAACGATCTATTTAATTCATGGAAATAAATACCATACAGTTTTATTATTCACGTTCTGCTTTTAGCAGTGAGCAAATAAGATAATTCAGAGATGCATCATCGTCATCATCACAACCTATCACCGGCCCACGACTAAGCTCGGATAGCCTCTCAAGGTGAGAAGGGTAAGGCCACCACGCTGGCCAAGTGCGGGTTGACAGACTTCACACGCCTTTGAGAACATTATGGAGAACTCTCAGGCAAGCAGGTTTTCTCACGACGTTTTCAAAGCAGATGATATTTATAAGCTTAAAGCACACATTTTATCGTCGTCAATAGATGCATGATATCTCGAAATTAGTTTAAGAAAATTAACACTTATGTACGACATTAAACGTCAAAAAACAATACATTAAAGAGCCAGCAGTTGTAAGCGGTTCGTGAACGTACGCGATTACATTTGACAGGCGATCAGTTCACGGAAACCCAGGTAGGCGCCGGCTGACCCGCCAGCCCTAAGCCTGCATGACAGATCAGATGCCCTTGGACGATGGGAACCAGAAGCGCACAAATCTTTGAAACACTAATGTTTTGTTGAATGACAAGCATTAAAATTAATATTGCAAAGATAAATACGTAATTATAAATGTTTTTGAATAGACTTTGCCTGCGGCTTCGCCCGCGTTTATTTCCTTTTTCCATACAAACTTTCCTCCTCTATCTGCCTCTTTAAAAAAAATGCCAATGGCCTTTTCAGGACTCCAGTTATCATCACAACAAATGTCATATGACGTTCGTTCGTTCAGTAGTTATTGCATTCTTGAGTAACAAACAAACATACATACTTACATATTTTATGTCGGAAAGTATTATCTTTCTAAACTTGGCACAACGTACGCCCTGATTCTCCAAAGACTTCGGAGATATTATGGCAGTTTAATAATATTCTTATTGTGGATTTTATCAACACAAGAATAATTTTATTAGAAGTATGCACCCACCTACTTTTTATATTTATGAGCTTAAAATCAAAAACTATCTGTTAACTGACTCGGTTAAACAAAGGACCACAACAATAAAGATAGCGTCGGACTAAAATTGAGGCGGACTTTTTTTACTCACGCCGAATTAAATAAATTGTTACGTACGATTACACATACGTATTTGGCTCGAAGGAATTCGGGTGTCTTAAAACAGAGCTATGAGTTTTTTCTGTGACCGAAAGCCGCGGTAGGTAGGCCAGCGAACCATCGGTAGCTGATCGCCTGTGCGTTAGCTCAAACAAATCGTATGCTGTCTCTTCATTTCTCGTCACCGCTTTCATGATTGGCCGACTACGATATGGAACAAGAACTCGACATAGAGCCAAGAAAGAGCAAGTTCATGCTTTTAATCTTTCAAGTCTTGTAATATTTACTAACTATTCAACCATAAATGTTTACGTAACTTACTTTACGTTACTTAATGCTGGTTAAAGTGCAATTACTTAAGCGATATTGAAACTTTTTGCAAACCAAACCGATATGCTTGCTAAATAAGTAATTTGGAGGCAGTTAAACAGGAAGAATTAAATCAATTACGTGGTTAATATTACCAGTTATTGAGATCGCGTCGCGGAATCACAAATTTATAATTATAAAATAATCTCGAGTACCGTGCGGCTTCCGACGATTAAAACAATTTCGGTCGGGTTTTGCTTTATTCTTTTTGTGAGAGGCGAACACGATATCGTGTTTCCATAAAATCACCGAAGCGACTATTATTACGCGGTCATGCTTTGTTTTAAGTGGAGCTTGGATCTTGTTTAAAAGTAAACCTTGTTGTTGTTAGTTTATAATTTTATTTATGTTGTTAGGAGAGTATGTTAGAGCATTTCTCTATGTCTAAACGAGATGCCCAGTAGCCTAGGTAACTCGATAACGTGGATATCGTTCTGCCTTCTCCCGAGTATTCGGTGCGATTTATATAAAAATTACTTTTGTTTTAGTATTTTTAATGTTATTATGTGTGTTTTGTGATAATCAGGAGCTGTTGACTTCATGGTGACCAATTTGGCAATTATATTAAACACGTGGTACTCCCACGCTTTCCATTGTTCGTATCTAAAATATCGTGAGTTTAGTGTTATGTTTGAATGTATTTTTCAGAAGGGAATGTACATTGTACAACATTAAAATTAAATTAATTATGGACGTGATAATAATAAGCTCACTGACCTTGTTATTAACTCTACACCTAAAGTAATTTCCTATTTGCCACACACTATTTTTAAAATTATCATCTTTCATTGCGATGTCTTCTATCATACCTATACTACTGGCACAGTTACAAATTATGTTCTCAAATGTTATCGAATAATACATTCATCGACAGAGAAAAATACCATCTGGCAATTCGTAACGGTTTGCCAGAAAAAAGTCATTTTTGGTTGAACTCGGTAGCTTTCACGCATCGTGGATTTTGTTTTGTCTTTATCATACGGTCCTTCGCCCCGTTTTTTGTGTTACTATTAGGAAAATGTTGGAAAGTTTAGTTTAGAACTGGAAGCTCAAAGCCCTTCACTATACAGTCTTTGTAGTATACAAATTGGCATTAGCATCTTATAGGTATGCAGAATATAGGCACGTATTCAGACGAGATTATACCGAACTATACTCGACCAAAATATAATTCGTATTGTTAGCTTCAATAGAAAAAACAATCAAAATCTTTTGATTGGGAGTAGTAAAAAACAAAACGTATCAGAAATGGTTGAGACCCACCTACCAAGTTCCCACTGCCCGTCGCACGCTCACGTAACTAAATACAGGATGATAATATTGTAGGACGCCTTATCGGAACGTTTATTTTAATTCGATCTGTCAGAAAAGAGGCAAAAAACTCTCGACTTGGGCATAGCTACTGGGCGCATCGGGCGCCTCCACGTAACGTGATCACATGAGCATAGAGAATTCCATCACTCACGAGATTCGGTTTAGTAAGAATCGTGTAGAGTAGAGGTACCTTGAAATATTATAAAGGTACATTTACAAATTAAACTTTTTATTGTTTTCTTTCTTATCAATATCTTGGTATGGCGCCGTGTCTATAACTTGGTCTGTAAATTAGTTCCGTATCGGAACGCTTCCTAATTGATCAGCATTTTTGGAAATTCATATTTATTTTACTTATGTACCTACTATGTATCTCTTTATCCTATTTTACTTTATTGCCTTTTTCATCCTAATGGCTATAAATCCTGTAGAATGTATATTGTATGATTTATCATAATTCTATTGATGTATACCGCTACCCCTTGTCTAATCTACATAGCCTTGTCTACTATCTAAAGGTTGTCTGGAAGTGATCGCCATAAGACCGCCTTATGTATGTTGTCACTCTGAATTTATGAACTGTACTTTGCGTCGTTATTTTTGGGTGTACAATAAAGAGTCAGTGTATTCTTTTTTACTAGGTACTATAACTATACTACATGTTTCAGTACCTATGAAACAATCGATTAAATTTAGAATTTAGAATTAGAATTATTATTACACCAAAACAGAAAGTTAGTGCAGCTATACAACCAGGTACATACACAACACAATATGTAAATGTTACATAACCTCAGTCACAGCACTTCGTTTCCCTGAAATTCAACGTGTATTCTCCACAGAATCCAAGCACATAAATGAGGTTCCTTCCAAATCAAATTTTAGACTATCGATTTAAAATTGAAGCTACCGATATCAACGTCATATTACGTGTTTATAAGTAGGTGCATTGAATGGTCACGTACCAAAGGCAGTTATTATGACTTACCGTTATAAGCTTTTGCTATACTTTCCCATAATACCAGCCATCGACTTTGTAGTCAACAATCACAAACTGAAGCATTATCATCATACATACATATTGTATACATACATACATACATATTGTGCATAGTTCCTGGGAAATCATCACATTTCGACTAATTGGTAGGGTCACGTTCTTTTGTAAAGTAAGACTAATCCGGATTCCAAGATATTGGACATACTGAACTAAAAGGGCGCTCACTTCAGCTTTCATAGCACCTGTAATGCTCAAATGGAGTACAGCTCCCATCTTTGGGGCCAATTTTGATAACCTTATTTCTCACAAGCCCACGTAGGTAACCTTTTCTAACGGCATTACAACAGCATGTGCTCCTAAAAATTTCTCGTTGGTGGTGACCAACCTTCCTCCATCGCACCACCACTCACCAACTCACTCATTGATTCACAGTGCTTTCTAATGGTCTAGTTTGCGCGTTATGGAACGTGATCTGTCTGATGTTTTCCGGGAATTATATAAATGATATATACCTATTATATATTTAAACGCAAAGTGATCAGGGTTGCTCATCTGCATTTTCTAAGAAGTTAGAAGAAAAGAGTCAGTTTTGAAACGGCCCTTGCAAAATCTAGATAAAAATTGACGCTCCATCAGAGAATAGACGCGTTAGGCCTTACAAAAGGAGTCACGTCGCGATCAAACTTTACGAAGATGAAGATACTATGAAACGAAACGAAAAGAGGTGCGTGTCATATTTTATGCGAGTCGGTGATGCATTGTGATTCGTACGCGAAGTGAAACAGTGGCGTTCAATAAAGCGATAATCTGAGCGGCTGCGGGTCCAGGAACGGAGTCAGGTTTCGCGGTGCGGTAAGGCGCGCGCGACCGCGCAATTTCCTTGCCACAGACTGTACTACAGATATGGGTGCGCGATTACTAACAGCATGTCGCTTTGCAATCAAATGACAAGCGTAAAACATGTGATTCCGTTGTGCGCGATCATACCTATTATAGCTTTTTCTTACATAGAACCAGTGGGTACTAATCTAGAAATGACTGAGGATTACGAATAGGTTTTACTGACTGGAGTCGTCAATCACTAAGTACATAACAAATAAAATTAGCGTAGGCGTAGATTTAGAGATGTTTAGTAGCTATAAAAATAAAAGATGAAACAAAACCAGTAGAGCACAAACTTCTATCACACGGACATCCGAAGTCAGTCACAGTGCGCATATCTACTCCTGAAGAGTTGGACCTACTGGCAACGTGGCAACCAATTAATTCTTCCGAAAAGCAAAAACTGATTTAAAACACAAAATAGATGTGACTTCCCAGTCAAAACAGTTCACGGATCCTATTATAGTATACACATTAAGTATATCATGGTATTCAAGTTTTAAAATTTTTAACCTTCACATTTATCGACAAACATTTTGTTTGATCGTTATGGACTCAGATGTAAAAACATTATAAGGTTATTCCAAGTCTCTCTTGAGAAAAAACGGTAGCCAACTACTAATTACGAGCTGATCGACGCTGTTATTTATAAAATGATCAAAAATATATTCCGGTAGTCAGTGGCCAGTTACAATATTTTTTGTACACCCCCAAAATATAAACCGAAAAAAAG
>DWLO01002083.1:0-13273 GCA_018245335.1 Dalla quadristriga | reverse complement strand
GTTATTGTTTGTGACTGTAATGTATTGAAATATGTGGGTAGAACAATTTGTTTACTACCGTCAGGTGTTGCTTAGCAAAATCAGTCTGGTATTGAACCTTCTTGTGTTTAATTACTAAATCTACTTACTTACTAAATCCTTCAATCCAGTCCACTTATTCCTAATTAGGAAAGGAATTTCCTTTCTTTCACGAGTGCCATCTGGATAACGCACATCGCACTGGCGTAGGCGCTGGTCGATCTTCCTCCATGGGCCGCACTGAAAATCAGCGTCATGGTTCCATCATGGTACCATGACATATGCTGAGGGCGAGCCCTTTTGCATTCCATAAGCTACAACACCGATAAATGTCTTTATATTTAGGGTGTCTATTTTATTGTAGTGGCAAGTTTTATCACTGTTATACTTCAATAGATGGATATATATCATTTATTCATATCTTCTTAGATTTCTATCCAAAGGTTGTCTGGAAGAGATCGCTGCCTAACGATAAGACCGCCTTTTGTGTAAATTCTATTTAGTTATTATATTTTTACTGTATTTATCTTTGTTGGTGCACAATAAATAATATTTGTGTCATGTATTGTAATTGTACTTTTGGAAACAAATAAATGTATCTTCTTCATTTTCTTCACATGTCTCTTTTCTTCGTCAGATTTTATATTGATGATGTTTATAGGGACATCCCATTACCACGTCATCCAGTTAGTTTTCAAGCCCCGTTCAAGGTTCGTTATAGGTGGTAATATCGATACATTTAATGCCGTTTAGCTGGATAATCACAATGCAAAATATTTTCAATAGTTCAGGTCCAACGGCCGCTTAGTAAAACACCGTCAGACCAATTTATGGGCATGCGAAAGTTGTGCGTTCGCCTGGTTAATTGGTTGTTGGTAATGTATGTATGGAGGCTTGTTAGGCTAATTGAGGATTTCATTGTTTGTAGCGGATTCGAAACCCTATCTAAGCATGGGTACCACACCTACCTGCCTGATCACTATGGATATAAATTTTATTGAACTACATTTAATTTACTTTGCAACAATCCGCGAGCAAAACGTATTACAGCGTTTTCGTAAACGGATCTCGGAAAATTCAAACGCTAACAGAAATACAATAGACAAGACAAAACATTTCTTATCGTACACTCATCAATCCTCTGTACCAAGAATGAATTTCTAAAATCTTAAACCACTATGAATGCAAATCATACGTCTTTTAATAATACTGTATACTATTTAAAGATGTGACCCGACCTGATGAATAATAACAAGGAAGAATAACAAATACATTTTATAAGTAACAGCATATGAATAAATTAACGTATTTTGCAAACAATTACCGATGAGTCGTGAGCAGAAACAGCAATTGCTTTATGATTCGCCCGGTAATTTTCCTGCGGATCGCATCAGACGTCTAAGGCTGACCGTTCATTGGCGTCTATTTACCACTGGCCACTTTGGCGATTCGACAAAGTGAAATTTTCCCACTAGTTCCACATGGGACAGTTCTAAAGAATTACTGGGAATTAACCAAACCGACGACCTGAATAAAACCAGGGCTGAAACCAGTTTCAGGGGGAAGCCGCTGGATTTAGAGGACACAGGACCGGTCGGTATGGCGTCGACTAAGGGAGCCCTACGTCCAGCAGTGGACCTGTAAAGTAAACATAATACCTAATCCTACTATACACAATACTTGATCTATTTAAAGTATTAAATGTATATGTCATGTCATACATCAGCGAACTCAAACAGAATTCTAGCCTTTTTTCATACAAAATAAGTTACAGATGATGATAACAAAGGAGTCCATGCGCCGGCTACGAAGCGGAGGATGCGATATATTAAGACATGGTATAAAGACAATTAGGAAGCGTAGACGATAGACTAAGGCCAACGCGGAGATGTGATAGTGCGATCGCTGCGCCAATTAAGTAACGGAACCGCGGGTCGCAGTTAATTGAGGGTCAGTCAGGTCAGTCTCGGCTGACTGAACTGAAACGATCCCTTCAAGGCTCTGGCCACGATCTCAGTGCTCGTGCGACCTGTTGCTTCTACTAAAAAGGTTGCGCGAAGGAGAGACAGTCGAGTGGTTAAGACTTCGACCTCTTAATCGGGAGGGGCGGATTGAACCTCAGGTCCACCTCAGAGTAGAAAGAAGTTATTTGGTCAGCAACAGCGTGGTGGTCTATGGCTTAAAAATCCGAGAAGAGAACTGTGGATTAGTAGGCTGGTGATGGGTTGATGATGATGCTTATGATACCATCTTCTACCTATTGCCTCTTCGGTCTTGCGTTTACAGATCGACGCGGCGGCAATAAAACAAAAAGTTAAGGGATGACTATCTACGATTCGGGATCGCGGAAGAATGCGAAAGCGTACCCCGTGATCCCGACAAGATGGCGTAGAGAGGAACATAGTGGGGTTTTAGACGGTAAAATTCCAACATAATCTCCCGTGCCCCTTCTCACGGCTATCCCCATGTAAAAAAAAATGCCTATCTACGTTTTTATGGAGAAATGTACGTCCAGGACATAAGGAACCCTCAAGCGCCTGCTTCAGTACGCCACAGTTTATAGCGGTGCCGGACAAAACAGCGCTAATGAAGCACGGCACATTGACCCCCATACTAGATGCTGAACAGAAACACACGGCCGTACTGATTGTGCGAGAACCGCGCGGACGTGGAAGCAGTTAAGTTAGTTTTGGCATTCGCTCCGCATGTTAATGACAATTCGAGACGAAATGAATGGTGTTATTGTACACTTGAACCAAATTCTACTTTCCGTGATTCAAGGGGCACAGACGCGGGTAGGTTAAAGTCAGATGAAGTCAGAGAAAGACAGATTAGATACACGAACTAGTAAAAAAGATGGACTCCGCGCCGCTCATGTAGAAACTGAAGCACCGTACGATCTGTGGCTCCGTAATTTGAGGGATGCCTGATGAATGCAAATGGCGATCGGTCGGCACGCTATGATGTAAGTGTGTGCGTGAGGCGTTGTATACGGACGAATAGATCAGCACAGTCGGGGTGCTTCACTTTCGATGTAGGTGACGCAGGTCCATCTTTTTTACTAGTCCGTGATTAGATAATAGTTATTGGCTTTATTGCGGCTTTTAAAGAAATCTAAATGCGATTTGACATTAAATCCTCCTCCGATCCGCTCTGGAGCAGCGTGGTGAAGTAAGCTCTAAACCGTGGGAACCTATGGGATATAAGCCTTATAGCCAAACAAAATAACTCACAAAAGTAAAGGGGCTTATTACAAAAACATTTCCAAACAGGCGCGGCACAGCCAAACCGCCTAAACGGATCTATTACGCCTAATAAAACACGCATAATTAGCGAACGGCGCTTTATCAACATCCTCCCCCTCTCCTTTGTGCAAAAGCTGAGTTATTAATAGCACTACACCGGCCAGATATTGTTGGCAATAAGCTTACGAGTAATTTGCTTGTCACGCCTGTTTAGAATCCAAAGGAAGTAATTCAAAGGCAAGGCGCCTCTTACAGTACATAACAATCGAAATTACATGTTTTGATTAGTATGCTATTAAAATGTTCGAAATATAAAACGTATAAGCGGCTCCATCATCCGAGTGGAGCACTTAAAACCAGATTAGACTAATAACATAAGAAATTGCCTCCGCATTCAACGATAAGACCATTTCACGGTATCTCTTGTAAATAAATCTATTGGCCATCTATTTCGCCCGAACCCTCATTCATCAACGGCCACTTAGCTGAATCGGAAGAGGAGGGGAGGGGGGGACAGTAGTGGGGGGAGGAGGTGCGGACGCGCAGAAGCAACGCGCGGATCACGAAGGTGCCATTTCACCTTAACCTTCAGAGTGCCGGCAGCGCAGATTCAAGCTCTACACAATTAATTACATTATGTCTAAAATACAACGATTTAATAGGGAATCGGGGGTAACGAACGGGACTGTGGCCATTAGTGGTCGTGTCGTTTCGTTAACAACTATACGAGGCGATATGAATCGAGCACACGACATTTGGGACATGAATCGATGACTGCACTCGACTGGGCTGTCTTACTTTGAAATCAAACGCGATCCAACACATGCGTATTTCTCTTCCTATCCCATGTGTATGTTCTGCTTGCATCTTGCAATAGCAGAATATACAATTTGGCATTAGTAGACTATCTATGCATGGTGTGGACGTTAATGAAACTGGGACAGCACAGCTCACAACACCATTGCATGCACTCGCATGTATTCATTTGAGGGACTCGAATCGAACACGAATCGCAGCATCCTCCTCCAATTGTTATGACGAGTAATGAAGAGAATTGAAACGCACGCATCGACATCAAAAGACTGCGCGCGCGCACCGATCGCTGGTGCCATCGCTGTAATAGAATAATTAATGGGCACCGGACCGCGGCGAGGGTCACTGACAGTGCACTCGTTACCGATTGCATTCGTTTTGTGCGCGCATTGTGGGCCCCATGTGTGCCGCTCCGTGGCGCTTAATGCGTTTAAGTGGCCGGCCTATTGTTTTGACTCGACCGTATATTTCAATAATGACCTTCGGAAACGGAGATAGGCCAAGCTCCGCCCTGGAAACTTTACAAAACGAAACAATACGTAACAAAAACGCCAGCGAAACGGCGAGGGCAACATATAATACATAGGTAGGTGCGGTCGAGCTATCGGAGTATCGAACGCACCTGGCCTGAATAAGACCTAACTAATAAACCTTCCACTACCTGCTCCACAAATTTTCTACAACGGCTATAAATCATAGGAGAAACCGCCTAACAACCGCAAATATCAGGTAAACATTTCTAAAGATCTGGGCCTTACTGTATTCGTTCCACTTACGAAACTCGCTGAAGGCTCGTTTATTATTACCTATTCAAATTGAGGGAAAGAATGCCCCCGGTTTGAGGGTCACAGCTCATGCAAATATAAGTAATCGTCGGTTAGCCGGCCCCATTATGTTCGGAGAAAAGATAAACTGATGCCAGTTGTGGACAACGGAACTTTCTGACATTGTAAATTTACTGAGATTCGGTGGAGACAGTAGCAGGCCACTGCGGGGTCCGTGTCGAGTAGAAGAACAAAAGGAGATTTAGTGCCGCGCGAGGAATCAGTTCACGTGTGTCTGGCATAGAATATAAAGGCACATTATGTTTGCAGACCAAACAATGTTTAATAACGAAGATTTATAGTCGCACTTTGCCCCTAAAAGGGCGTTAGGCTTTTAGTCCTTGTTACATGGATTGGCAAGACACCTCTGAATTTCTCACAACATCAATAGGCGAGAGCCCTTCACGGTTAACCAGTGGGGTTGATCAAATGTCAAGTCCCTTTAGGTTTGACATTGATTGCGTCAACGCTGCCAGCGCATGGTCGGCTGTCGGTAACCGGGGCTCCTTTTCCATCAGCGCCTGATTGCCTGCCTATTCAAATGGCGAACGTCAGTCAGCTGCTACATGGGTGTTTGGAGGCCCTCGATAATCGGCCGTATTGCCAAGCACGGTTGCGAACGCTGTCAGGGTGGTCAACGAGCATGTCAAGTAAGCTTGAGGCACTCTCGACTTGAAACGGCACGGAATTTTGCAATGGATAAATCTTCACTTTTATTTTAGCGTTACGCCACATACAGACGACTGGTACTTAACAAATTTGATGTTAATCCCTGATTGTCTAGTTGGCAATTATGCTGAACGTTGTATTTAAAAGTAAATTAATCGAGGTCTTTTAGCGTGGCCAAACATCCTAATAAACTTATCTGCATAAATAATTGCATTCCTCATGGACAAAACGACCATTGTTTTGAGCAAAAATTGGCATAATCGAGGCTATACTCACCCACGAAACGTACGTGTCTTCTTCGTTCGACGGAATACATTCATTTGTGAACCCAAACAAGGATCTTTTGCACGTAAACACACGTTGTGTAGGTGGTAGAAACAAGGACAAATTCGAAGTCAAATTACTTTGTACACCATAATAACCACGTCAACACGTAATAGCACCAAGTTATCTGGAGGAAAATGTGGTTTTTGTGTTTATTATTATCTGCCGCGACTAACGCTCACGGAGCAAATAGGTGTGGGTTGAGAGTGGCCTGACAACTCAGAAAATAAGTTATTGAAAAGTGATTTCTACTCCAAATTCTCTTCTTATCTCGAATTTAGGATTCTTATTGTTTTATTGATGTGCAACATACACTGCAAAATACAACTATGATTCTTTTCCCCTTGCCTAGAACATATTGCGTTAGTTATTACTTCTGTGCATGTTTTTATTGGTTCAATTACATTGAATTGACGGTGTCGTTCATAAAATTACGGTGCGCCACCCCCTGCATCGTTTACCAATAAAACTATTAAATTGTTCTCAGACTACATTATCAGCGGCAGTCAACGGATTTGATCCTGATAGATCATAATTGTCAGCAAAGGAATCAAATCGGAGCGTGTATCGAAAGTCTGGCTCACATCTCGGAAGCCGTGTACTAATGATCCCAGTGAGGGCACGATAGTGATCTACGGAAGCTAAACACGGGAGCAACTCTCGATTCCTTTGTGAGCGGCCGGCGCCGTAACGGCGGCTGCCCTCTGAACTGCGAAAGCACCGAATCGCGGGCAACACAATAGAAGCGAAACTCCGGCGCAACTGACGTGCAGGAGTTTTATACTAGGAAGCGTTCCGCTCTGCATTTCCATCAGCTCGGAGAGAGGAGAGAGTCGCTCGGAAGACCGTATCGAGTTACGGTGTCCGTTTCAGCGTGGGCTACGACCGACCGCGGATATGTAACTCGAACGCTGTGAAACGGCCGGTCCGGCGGGACGTTTCGCGTCGGAAAGTGTGCTGCCAATGGGCGCGATCGCCGCAGACCGCGGCCCTTGTCGACGGCTAATAAGTTTGAGGAAACGCCGTAATCGGTGGCCCACTTGCCATAGCCCTGCGGCTAGACCGCTACTCCATCTCGATTTAGCGCCGGTTCCCTTCGTGGGCTATTTTTCAGCCCGCGTCGATGTTCGCGGGCGATATCGGCGCAGTATGTAAGGGCTCTTCCGCACGTGACTTTCATACACGGGTACTAAAGTACAAAATCCTCGACACGCTAGGGAGTCAAATGCAGACGAGATGACGCCGACAGCCGCAGCCGGAGCTTCCGCGGCTGCCGTAGACTACAGTTGATGCTCTTCAACTGCAAGCGACGGTAGCCCCCGAACAGCATGAACTGAAGTCGACCAATTGAAGCCCCGTGTGTTGAGAGCCCTAAGACCGCATAACGATAGCGCTCTATCGATTGCATAACGATAGTGCCGATATGCATTGCATAACGATAGTGCCGATATGCATTGCATAACGATAGTGCCGATATGCATTGCATCGCAGCGGCCGGACCGATGCGTATCGGTGCTCGCATCGGTCGGATGCTATCGCCTATGGCCACGCGCTGGGCTTGAGCGCTGCAGACAATATTGCATTCCGGTATGGCACCTTGACATATACGCTGCGATAGCAATAAAACTGAGCTAGTTTTGAGACGTCGCAATCGGCATCTCCATTGTTCCTTCGTGTTTATAAGCGGCCCGGATTTGTTTAGCTGCTTGGGCAAGCGATTATCGCACAAGATGGTATGAACTAAATGGTTCAGGTCGTTGTATCACCTTCTGTACTAAAAGCTGCGTACCTAGCGTACCAACCTGCGTATCCTAGATTGAACGTTAGTATCTTCGGAATTTAGAGTTTTCTGTGTACAAAATGTAAGGTTTATTTTAAATAATGCATATTATAATCATATGATCGACTTTTATTTAAAAAAAAGATAATTTGATGTAAAACGTATTTTAATGGTTTACGGTTTCTGAAAAAGAATAAACTAAGTTGGCGGAAAATGTTGACATGAGAGGGATGGCTATAAAAGAATTGAGGTTTGAATTGGAAAAAGTTGAGCAGTGTTGGCTTGGATTAAAAATTATTCTCATGTGATTTATTGTAAAACTGTACACGCTGTATAAATAAATTTTTTTTAAAGGAATTTAAGAAATACCCTAACAAATAGAGTTTCAAGAACCTTCATGGTTAACAAGTAATGCGTAAGTATTTACTAAGGGGGATCTAGGCGTTAGAAAATAACACTGTATGAATGCACGTAACAAATTAATTGTTGCGTCAGCTGGTTAATTTTTACTGGGGGTTTGTTCAACGTGATGATTCAGCGTGCGGCAGAGCAAGTAAACACAAGCCACTCTTGATAGTCTTGATCAATATCTTCTGACGCTTCAAAACATGGTGAATTTTAAAACGATGACTCATAACAATACTGGTTTCCTTGTACTATTCGGAGGTATACTGCAAGAAGGTGGTTAGACATGATGTCATATTACATCAGTAAATGGATGATCCTTTTGTTACTATTTGGAAAAATAAGTACCTGTTATTTATGAGCACACGACATAAATTGCAGCCTGTGAGAAGAGAAGTGATTTAAACCGGGGACATTTACAATATGTCTTCGGTACTACATCAGAAATAACAATTATTCTAAACGGAAATGTAAACCGATTAAAGTAAATTAATTTCGTGAGCGCGACGCGTGCGACACCGAAATCGTGACGTCACGTGAGGGAGCGACGGCGGCGTGTACCAACTACGAAGAAAACGGGAGTGATTCATTCGTCAAATCGCGTCCGCGGCGTGCGCGGGCGCATACTGATGCCGCGTTCTCGCCCTCAGTGAATGCCTAACCTCACGTCCTACGTAGGCGATTCAAAGCGAACGCGATTGCGAAGCGATGCCATGCGTTGACACGCGAATTCAATGCGGTGCGGTGCGAAGTGGCGACTTTGTCCTACGTGCACGCAAATCGTCAAGCACCAACATTGTTGAAAACAAAAGGCACAACACAGTTCGCGGGAAAATATAATAGCTTCGCCTCGCGTTCGCGTATAGATCGCTCACCAAGGACACTGCGTAAAGAACCAACCGTGTTTCGCCGACGCACACTGCCCGACTGGCACAAAGCCACCTTCCAGAAGCTTCGACGCCTTACCTGCAACGAGAAAAAAACTAGTTGTTATACAAATCACAATCAGACACAGCGCGCATTAATTCAGTACACTAAGGTGGCAATGGAAACATTGAACAATCGCATGTAATTTGAGCATCGCGAACCGATCGAACCGAACTAAACATTGCACAACGTAGGCGCTATATTACGTTCAAAAACCAAAGAGCGTGCCTCATCTTATTTTGCAACAATTGCTCAAAAGAATGAACAAGCTACCGGGCCAGTAAATTGTTATGGGGCATAATCTTTGCGTAACGTCTCCCAACTGCCGGCCATCTCGCCGCAACAGTTTCATTGCGCCGTGTGACATTTACGTGACATGTAATTGTTTTTGTTTGTGGTTCCATAATTGAATTACCGACTCGAATCGGCAGTCGAATAGCAGAGCTAGAGCTCGCCGCAAGACATCGGTACGATAAGACTGCAGTTAACAACACTATTAGTTAGAACTGATATTGTAAAATTCCTTCTCCTTCGGCCTTATATCGTTCTAGAAAACTTTTCTATCAAATTGTTAAAGTTTTTATCAAGCAGAACATTTTGATCTCAACTTTTAATAGTTATCTCTTGAAACCAAGCTACACGTCACGTAGACACAATACCAATAGCATATTACTGCTAGCGCAAAATGCTTGCCGTCCACTTTTTTCGCATGTAAGTTACCAAACCCGTATTAGCTTAAAATATATCAGCTTGGTTTCAAGAGATAGCTATTATAAGTTGAAATTAAAATGTTCTGCTTTATAAAAACTTCTGACGAAAATGTGACAGAATTTTTTTTAGAACGATAAAGGTGGGGAGGGGTACAGTCTGGTGACACGCACACACTCACTTATGTTACGCTGACATAATAATGTAAAAGACATGGACATATGACAGTTAAAAAGACAATATATACCACTTACATAGTCTATAATTTTTTTTGTTACTAACACTATGGGTTTCGTTGCCTGAAATAAATAATTTTTATTTTTTATTTTATTTATTTTATAAGGCCGGATGTCTTACGGTTGTGGCCGTGTCAAAATACTTCTTACTATAGTACCGTCTTATTGTACCGTCATAAAGCTGCGAGCTCTCGTACTGTAGGTATAAGTAAAGTAAGTAGTATAGTATACATGAGACGGATCGGTAGCGAGCGAGAGGCGTTTTGCAACGCTACAACGAACGGTATAAGGCGGAATCGGTTCAAGGCGACATTATTCTAGCTACGAATCGATCAAATTTTAATATCGACCGTTTCGCAACCGCCCCCCACGCCGCCGCTTTGTTTTTAATTGCGTGCCGTTTTGTGAACGCCTATAAATAGAACAACACTGCTCGACTTAATTGAAATGAATATTCAGCTATCTTCGTTTTCTACTGGATACAGAACACGCTGTTTCTCTCCAGCGGTCATTTAAAAGCCCTCGGATCCAATTCGAGTTTCATTGTGAATGCAAAACAAAGACATTTTAATTAGTTAATCGCTCTTTTATTTGTTTGGACTGGATGCACTATCGCAGCGTGTACGATTAATTTCGAAAGTATTGTATTTAAGTCTTTTTGTTTCATTCCTATCTAGTCCGTACTAGTTGAGATGAGATTAAAAATTAGTAAGGACTTTGTAGTAAACGCTATCAAGTGATTAGTTTTACTTTTAAATTTAGTCTTTTATAATAATAATAAAAATACATTTTATTATGCCGGCGAGTCCCACATACCCACCCGCTCAGCCCCTAAAAGGTTGAGTGGGATGCGTAAATGCATTTCCCAGCTTAAAAAAATAAAAAAAGGTACACCATCGATACACAAAACATACCCGATCGAAACAAAAAAAATACTATATATAAAACGCGGTTTTATCGCTAGAAGCGATAATACTTTATAATATTAAATAAAATTAAAGAAATAAAGTTTAACAATAATTATATTTAATAATAATTAAATTAATCTTTTATACAATTTTGCTGTCAACATATATTTTTCCAATTTATGGAAAGCACTGTTGCATATATTTTTGAAGAATATTGTTTCTGGATTGAATGGTTCTAAGACTTAACTGTTTTAGTTTAAAACCCTAGTGTCATCAATAGTGTGATTTTCTATCCTATTTCAGTCCTTAATACCAAGAAAGTGAGCAGCTACCATTAAAATCGCAATATAAGAGAACATATTGATTGCGTCACTTACTTTTAGCACTTTAACATAGCAAGGAAGCACTGTAGTAGGAACTTCGTGGAATACTCAAAGGTCCGCTAGCGAGGCCCTCGGGATGTAAAAGGGCGGCTCAAATTCTGAGTATGATAATATTAATGACGAAGACCATCGAACACCTAATGAATCTAGTAGCGATACCAATTCTCTTTGAGTACCGCTCCACGAAAGCACTTATTCACTTAGCATAATTTAAACTATAGTCAATTTTCGATACCTTCGCTCTCATACGTATTATTAAGACGATACTATCCTACTAGCTAGAATATCCCTTTAAAAATCAGTTACAATATATTGTATATGTATTTATGGATGTTACTATGTATTTAATTTTTCTTAACTATCTTATTAGTCCTACATATTTGTACATCTTTTCTTCTATTCTGTCTTGTACCGAAAGGTTGTCTGGAGCAGATCGCTATATAGCAATAAGACCGTTTTTTATTTGTATTTCTTTATTGCATTTATGTACATACAAGGTTAAAGGTTACATTTGTTTTGTATCGTTCTATCTATCTACATAAAATCAATTTTTCATAATAATGGAAAAATTATATTAGGTCGGTCGTCAGAGCAAAAAATATTCAAAACAAAGTCAAAAGTGAAGAACATTATTGTATGTTTGTATTGTAGCATTGACCAGGTGTCTGGTTACACAATGGGTTTTGCATAAAGCTGGTCTTCACGAGGGTCCGGGTTAAGCGAGACTAAGCTGAGAACTCACTAGTTTGATTATGCCGTCCGACCGCAGAATTGAACCGACTATCATTAGTGGGAGTAGAATAACATTACCGACGCCAGGCTCACTTTATCGACATCCATTGCCCATCGTGTTCTGAATAGACTTTGTCGAGCAGATCCCACTCTGACAAGATGAACGACGGCAAAAAATAAGTAAGCTTCATGTTGACGACGCTTAAAATAAAGCAAAAAAAAACGACACGCGTAACTTTTTCAACGGATCAGATTTTGTTTTCCCACATAAAACGCAATCCAACACCCAAAAACCCATTCCCGGCCATAAATATAGCATCGTAAAAAATCATTCCGTTGCGATCAATAACCGCAAAAACCATTGCGAGCTGAACAACATAACAGATGTGTCACCGGAGCGTGGAAACCGATGTTACGTCAAGAATCGTGACGGGAGATGTTGTAAAGCGCTTCGTGACATCAATGACAAAAATAATGAACTCAAGCAGCCATTACCCGAAACCGATACCGATCGTAATTTGTACGTAGCGCCGGCCGGGCGAGCGACGCGCCATGTGAACGGAGCAGAACCCCGACCCGGCCAACACTCGACAAAGGCTTGCATAACCCGGGAAAACTACGGATCACGACGCGACCGCCCGAACGCCATTATCGAACGAGAAATACTTAATGTCGATAGTGAACACGCAATTAACTCCTCAGGTGGAGCTTGTAATTTAGTTTAACGTCGGCGGGGCGAAAGTCCGGAGCCGTGGCGAGGTGAGGTCGTTAATTAAAAAATGCTTACTCATTAATCAGCCGACAGCTAAGCTTGGATCACAATTCGCGGCTCCGATTTATTACGCTGCAGGTAAGAGCGCTCCTCCCGGCAAGCACGAGGATCGAAGGTCAATTATATTAGTAAACTTCACCACCCACCACGTTCAAGCAATGTAAAGTGAAATAATGTAGAAGAACTAAGTTTAGTACAAATAAATATAAAAGCATGCTCATGTAGCGTTGGCATTGGCGCTGGACAAAGAACGCTTTCCAAAACTGCCAAAAGTCAGCATGAAAGAGGTTCGAAAGAATTTGAGTTCGAAGCATAACGGCGTAACTGAGAAAGCTGTAAAAAAGCTGTAGCGTACAACTGATTATCAAAACCATTGTTTATGCTAAAAACAATGCTTGAGGTTGACCATAAAAAAAAGTTCAATTCTGTTTATTACATATACAAATACAAATAATACAAATACAAATAAAGTTTATTGCACACCAAAGAAAGAAAACATCATACAGAAAGTGTTCACTGGTTTTATGTG
>DWLO01002082.1:0-13273 GCA_018245335.1 Dalla quadristriga | reverse complement strand
ATAAATAATCGTTAAATTTTTGTAATTATTTAAATTATATTAATTATTATATTTCTTTATTTTCTGTTCTAAAAAGTAAAGATGCCACCAGGCTGTTACAGCTAATTCGTGTTATTTATTCTACGTAAGTTGTGCTTCCTTTTAAGTGACAGTTTCATTATAAATCAAATGCCTTTTGTGTAAGTAATAGTGTGTAAGAAATTTTTAAAAAAGTTAGGTTGCCAAATAAAAAATAAAAAAAATACAGTAAATATATTATGTTGAAGTTTTAAGTTGAAAACGCGTGTTTAAGCGGTACTCAACCTTAGTTTGTTAAATTATGGTAATTTGTTTAATTAAGACGATGATAGGACTATGCCATATTTACAATTAAGTCAAATATCGCTGAAACGTTTTTGTTTTTTCTGTGCAGTACAAAATAGTCTTTTACTACACTCCCATAAAAATATAATCAAATCCTACGAAATAAACCCCTAGCAAGAGATACTAGTGTTGAGCATCGGATACGCTGCGGCATGTCAGCTTCCGGGCAAAGCCGCGATATCCGGGATAGTTCGAAAGAGGACTATCGGTAATCAAAGTTTGGGTAGAAATTTGACCGCACTGTCTGTAAGAACTTTCGTTTACAAACAAGCCACATACAACGTCAGTGCTTATACAAGTTGAATACTCATACAATAAATATTAATAATAATTCAATAAGTACTTGTTGTATACTTATACAATTTATGTTCACATACAAAAATGATGAGCGGAAAACTTAACAAACTCGCGACTGTTACGTTCATTCTCGGTTTGGAGGTCTCGGTGGCGTGTTGTTCAGTAACCCTGTCTGAAGAGCCATGGGTCCCGGGTTCGATCCCCGGCCGGGGCAGACATTTATTTGGCAGATAAATGTTTGTACTCAGGTCTTGACGTCGGGGAGGGTAGGTATAAATGTGCTGTTATTTCTTTATTTGTACATTCAGTCCTGGTGTGCAATAAAGTGTTTTGTATTGTATTGAAGAAGTGTTTTATATGTGTATCCGTCATCTGAGCACAGGGAATCCTAGTAGCACGGGGATCTTAGTAGTAAATACAAAAACTTCCTTTAAAAACAGTCGACAACGCAAAGTAGGGTCCCGAATTCTGTCTCACCCTTAGTTCACAATTAAAAATAGAATACAGCTATTCTATTCAAATATCGTGTTGAAACAACATTATTAGAATAGTTGCTTGTGTGTTTGTTTGTGTAAAATAACACAGGTCTAGATTTTGCGATATTCACGCCTCAAGGAACATTTGCAGCTGTCGAGTACAGGCCAGCTCACTTTGACAGACGAGCAACTATTTAGTTACATAACGTGAATAACTCTAAATCTGAAGTTCTGAAACTACCGCAGATTTTATACAATATTTTTATTTTACCATAGCACACGGTTTTCAAACCCAGGGGATTAAAGTGGTATAAGTTTTAGCCCTTTTTCTGAATCGTGAGAATTCGTTGCTCTGAAAGTTTTAAATGCGATTTTTATTTTATTCATAAAGATTTTGCCAGGGGCTCTCGACATTTTATATTTCTCTATGCTATGGGAAGCAAGTGGTAATGTCATCCAGTTATTGGTAAAAGTAACGCAGCTCTAGGAGATGGATGGTGTAGCCATGATGTGCCGTCCCTTGTAGCGTCCAGTTGTACTTGTCCATCATCGTTAAGGGCATTTCTTTTCTGGTAGAAAACTACCTTGCCTACCCGTTTAGTACAGTTCCAGTACTCTGGCAAGTTAGAAGGTCGTGGCTCGAGCCTCCTTAATTACATTATTGTGGCCGAGTTCGACTCGGGTGCTATTGATCATTCCACATCACTTATTCTGAACAAATTAGTTTTGTTCCGTCCAACAATACGGGCATAATGTTCTTTACAAGTTTCGTAATTTACTTTATGCCTGTTACGTTGGGTTTTTAATAACACTGGACTTAATTAATCAGTTTTAGAAATTATTTTTAACTGGAGTCTCATTAGTAAACTTCCTTGTCGGCGTGTAATATTCATAAGTTATAACTGTAAACAGAAACAGTAACACTACACCCGCGTTTTGTAGGTAGGTATGTGTGTTTTAGTATTTACTTTAGTTAATAGCTAAGTGATCAACTGAGGTGACAAAAGTAACGTCAAAAAGAAACGTCTCTGAAAAAGTGGACCACGTGCACCAAAAAATTTTAAGTCACGACTTTAACTTTATCCTAGTTAATTAGTCATGTTAACAAATGAGTTAGTATAAAGTTACGAAAAATCTGTTTTGTAACAATGCGCGAGCAAAACGTTTCATGGTTTATACTTTTATGCATATAGCATCTCCCTCCCTCCCACATAGGAAACAAAATAAGATGTCGAAGACGACGACACATAATATATTATGACACGTCTGCTCATTCGAGAGGCTCACTTTCTGTTTGACCGTCGTAGAATGTACTTACCCTGATTATGCCCTGTTATAGGGCGAAACACGTGTTAGTGATGGTATGTATGTTAGTGTATATTTTCATTTTTGCATAGGCATGGTTTCTTATTAAAAAGGTAAAAAAAGGGAGGTGTTATATTCTTGAAAGTATACACCATAATAGGTTTTAGTAGCGGTTTGTTCCAAAGAAGATTAAACTTAACGTAGGTAACTTTATAACAATGGATTTCCGCCTGATACAATTAATTGAATTAATTTATATCTCTGAATGGAAGATACTACACTCTGCGAAAGCCTTCATTTCTAAGTCATATTGTTCTCAAAGATGTGACAAGTCTCTCAGGGTGATGGGCTCACTCCTCTAGGTCAATATTCAATACTAAATACTTTATTGCAGTCGTAGTGGTTACATTTGGTATAATAGTTTAGGAGCACATATAAACCCTATTAGGGCATTGCAAGTATAGTGAGAACTTTTATTTTAGCTCTAACTAATATTCTAGGCAGAGCCACAAATGAGGTGCAAGGGTCCTGCACTGCCAATATTGTCCTACGTCTTGTATTGTTAATGTAGTTTCTGTAATGATTAGCTTCCATTAGGAAACAGCTGCATAATTTCATACATACACGCGGTTGTTGTACCCTATGGACAGGCTCTGTAGTTCTTAAGAAACTAAATTGCTATAAACTTTAGGAATTTATTTAGATATTGTGCTTCTACTTATTTATTTACTACTTCCATTTAGCGTAAATAGACGTAAATAATGAGGACTCGTAACTTTAATGTTGATGTATTGAGAACCATTAGTTGCCGTGACGTCTGACGCTAAACGAGATAAATACTAAATCGAGTCGTGACGAACAGGCACTAATTAAAATTAAATGTCTCCGTTGGCGACACTGTAAATCAGGTTCGGGTAAATTGGTATTATGCAAAATTACAGAATTTATTACAAATAGGGTCGAGAGAAAAATTTCAAACTGCTGCTTATGTCATTAATAAGCTGTATAATAATTCTGAACATCGTTCTTGGTAGGCAGATAAAAAATACCATCAGGCTACTGCGTCATGTAGTCAACGTTCTGTTAACAAAGTAATTGAGTTAGAAGCATAAACCAACAATTTGCCTATTACGGCATATCAGGAAAATGATCTAGCAAATTCGAACGCGGAATGACGTCCCCTAATCCCTAAGGCTATGCATAATTTCGACTCGAAACACTAAGCGCTTTCGAGATTAGCGGTCGTTTATACAAGGAGGCTCTCGACTTGTTATATTGTTCTCATAATACAAGTGTGTGGGCTAATGGGATTGCAGGATTATCCCGGAAGACAGAACTGCACTTAGGCGTATTGCTTTATGAGACACGAGCGGCCCTTGATGACGCGCATCATAGCTATCTCCAAGTATTTTCGGATTTGGAAGGAGAAGAGTTAGCACTAGCTATATATAGCTACATTTCTTAAAAAACCGAGGGCCGCGGGGTTTGGACTACAGCTCTGATTTTTCGGAGTGCTGTATGTTTTATGCAATTAAATATAGCTTGTTTCTCGCCACTGAAAATATCAGCAGCAAATCTCAAGAACATAAAATATGGTTGTTTTTTTCTCAGTAGTTTTAACTTGATTTCATAAATTAATTAATTAGTGTAACCCAAAACAAATAAGTTTTAAATTATAAACAAAAACGTAAGAACCAAACACCGTAAACCGTTAAACTTAGTTTGCAAATAATCAATGTAATGTAATGCATATATTAATTATTATCAAAAGTATTCATTTTTATTTCGTACCAGAGAGAGCTCGCGACTATACTTTGCCCGCGTCAAATCTCAAAATACAGAAAATTATAAACAGTAAAAAGGGGTACAGACGCATAGATCTATAGCTAATAAACCGTTTGAGATATTGAGATAAAACAAAGTCTAGGTATGCATTAAGTCAGTCTATTTTCAACAATCCTTGAAAATTCTTTTCAGGGATTTGAAAAGATATTCGCGAAAAAAGAAACGGAGACAGATAGACAATAAGAAATTCTAATACGGTTGGTTATGTTTAGGTGTAATATAAATAGCATATTCCATTTAATAATTGACCTTATTTTTAATATCACACATAAACTTAATTTATTGGTAAAATCTTTTTAGTTTCCTAATTCCGACAAAATGGGATCGCAGTTGAGTTTTCTCACAAATTACATGAAATTCCGAGTTAAAACGACCAGCGATACAAATTTAACCAGCGCTCTAATGGAGTTGCACGATAATCTGGAATCAAACCCAAGGTGCACTCCGCTTTAATTGCTATTGGTTGTTGTGATTTCAATTGTTAATTTGATGAAACCTTACGTAGGATTGAAATCAAAATGCTATGGATTATATAAATGGATATTGGGTTTTGAAATGGCTTTACAAACAAATAAGCACCTAACTGTTGTACTTCACACGGGTGGGCTCAAATCAATACTACAAAATGACTGACTGCCGGTTATTCAATCAACAGGACTAGGGTGTGCACGTGACTACATTACATTTTTTTAAATTGTTATAAATGGGACTTATATAATATGGGGTACAGACGCTAAGAGCTACAACTAAAAAAACTTTTGAGATATTAATATAAATCAAGGTACGGTACAACAAACTATACAGTAGTATGTATGTGTACCCTTTTACAATCCGTTCCGACAGACAGACAACAGTTCTTAAAACGGTTGATTAAGTATATTTGTCATATAAATAGCATATTCCATTTAACAATGGACCTTCATTTTAACGGACACTCCAAATTTATTTATTAGTAAGATAAGTCAACCGAATTATGCGCGTATCAATAGAAACTGATCAACAAACTTAAGATAAATCGAGTACCACCCCGGGTGAACCGTATACTTCTACCTGTGGTAGAACCTGTATACGGTTTCTACTTTTAAGTACATTCTTGAATATATTCAGAAAATTGCAGTGCCTCAACGTCAAAGACGAAACATAATATTCGCAAGTGTGTATCGCAGAGAATTTTCATTCCCCTATGGACAAGTTGCGGGACTTTCCATTCAAACTTCCGTTTAAGTTGTCGATTTCCAAAGTCTTCATTCTTTCTTGGGAATCTGTACAATATTATTTTATCACACATGTCGAAAATATAACTGTTGTTCAACATTAGTTTGTTTCTGGTAAGTGACGAAGAACGCAGAAGGGTTTACTTAATATGTCACGATACAAAAATAAAATTTGGACGTGTCGTTTTTCACCAACCACTGCCGCCCACGAATATCTGTAACCTCGAATAGGACTATATGAGTTCCTACTTGTTAGGTGGTCCTGTTAGTAGGTACTGGTTTTAATATGCGGCTTGGACGGAATGCGTAAATGCATTTCACAGAGAAAAAAAAATTAAATATTTATTTGTAACTATCCAGTTAATAATCGTTACTATTTTGTTGTATTCGAAATTGATCACAGGCGTTGCTACCCTTGAGATCTGAGGTAAGGTAAGGTAAGGTTGCCTCTTGTGTAAGGTAACCGGCTTTACACAATTAACCGGCGGAACACAATTGTTGAGAAATAATTATTTTACGGCATAAATGGGTGTGGCGGTGGTACCGCCCCGGGCGGACCGTATACAAGTTCTACCATCTATCAAACTTTGAATCAGTTTTTTACTGTTAGGTACCTAAGGAAAACGGTATGTTGGATATGCAGAAACATATGGTTTTGACTGTGTTAGGTACCTATGGAAAATGGTATGTTGGATATGCAGACAAACTTGGTTTTACTGTATTAGGTACCTATAGAAAATGGTATGTTGGATATGAAGGCAAAGGTGGTTTGTCGCACCTGGTGTTTCGCCGCTAATGGGCAAGCACGAGTAAAAAGTTGTAACTCATTATAAACCCATCTTTGCTCCTATTTATTTTTAATTGTATTCTGTTATTAATGGTTGTTTATCATGACATACTGTGATGATTTGGCTGTGGTTTGGTTCTACTAGTAACACAATTTCTTTATCTATTTGTTTATTTAATTAAATTTATTACACTTTTTATAAACTTTTTCGCGGACCTAATGCCTAGTGGCAATGTTCTACCAGTCAACCTTTGGTGATTCTGAGGCGTAGCCGTAGGTGTAATAAATAAAGGTGTGTAATTTTACACTTTTATTATAATTATACATCTTCACGACATTTTAATTGAGAACAATTTTGCATTGATAGCTCACAGTATAAATTAATAGCTGATGCCGACGGTTTTTTCCGCGAGTAATTTGTATTATGCCGCCACGTATCTATAACCACTGTTTGGTAAGTTACGGAGCTACCACTAATAACGCATTTGAGTTTTAGTTCTCATGTTGGTCCTACGAATAATATTCTGCGACACAGGTCACTTCAATCTATTTTCTTATAGACAGGATTCTCACATTTGTCGAGAATTTGACTAGGATTTAGCACATTTCAAATGCAAATGATATCAGAAGGCAAAAGATATATGAGGAATGAAACCATTTACTTTGATATATCGCTTTTAAACTTGCCGATAAGTCACAGTGAGAGATCGACTTCCAATGGAACCCAGTGTAAAGTTATCCATCGCCTCGAGACACTAATGGGGGCGCTCTCCCCTAGCGCAGACGTAAAATTTCACGCTCGACTAAGCCTACCTCTTAATGTTTTGCAAATTTCACCGCCTGCGGTTCCGTTGGCTGGGAATTCTGAACATCATATCAAACACCAATGATATGTATCAATTTATACATCAGAAATTCCGATGTGTTTCACAGAATCAAGGTTTGAATTACAGAAAGGTTTGTCTCAGTAGGTAAACTATTGTTCAATTAATCTTTTATAGGTTTATCGACTAACATATAATTCCCAATAACATGTTCGTACAAAGCGAAGTTACGTCAACGTACGCAACGCAACGGCACGCTACCCTTTCGTAGCAATGGCACAGCAGTCTTAAGTTCGCTAGTCGGGATAGCAATGAGAATGGTGACGTTACTCACCTCCCCTGACCTCGCAAACGAGGACGAGCTCGTGACCCTCTTCCAGTGGTCCGACGACGCCGGAGACGTCACGACCCGATTTGTCGTAAAGAATCAGCTGATGAGGCGGTACTGCAACAAAGGAGAATAGGTTGATATTAACACTTTGAAGGCTACAACCTCTTAGCGGTCCACTGCGAGGGTCACTTGTCACCACGGAGAAATAAAAAAAAGAGTACACACACAGAAAACAACACATTTGAACGCCTAAGACCTGAGTACAAGCATTTATCTGCCAAACAAGTGTCTGCCCCGATCGGGGATCGAACCCGGGACGCTGACCAACGCGCCAGCTAGTCGTCAAAGGAAGCCTGGAGAATATTGCGTTAGACTGATCCAGTGTGGATTTGTTGATGGCCAACTGATTGTTGGAACACTTGGAACGTCCGCCAACACGGCTGATTGACTGCTATCTAACGATAACAATACTGTCTATATTAGGTGGCCCTCGAGAAACGGAAGTTCATGAAATTTGGGCACGAGCGGTCTCTTTGAAAAAATACATTTTATTAATTACATAATATTATACATTTTCAGGGGTCTGAAAACAAAATACATTTTATAATTATATCTCGTGCTTTTATAAATTATCAATAACTATATTATTATTCGTTCACACACAAACATACTTTATATTCTAACATTGGACCTAATTGGATAAGTTATTTTACTTATAAAATTGTTATTCTTACCATATTTATTCTAATACTATTCTATCTACGAGTATCATACCATTTCATTCCATTATGTATTTCGTATTACTGTTATTATTTGGATCATTTTGATTATAATTTACCTATTTCATAGTTCATCTTAATCTCAGTGTGGCACCAATAGCGGTCATCCATCCAACTCCCGACCCAGCCCGAGGTTGTTCAGCTTTGTCAAACAGTTACAATTGACATAAGCCTCTGCTCTGAACGCTTTTCTTAATTGAGTTATTAAGGATAACTCAATTAAGAAAGACTATACATTTTAGTATAGTCAATCTATTGGTAGCTCAGTCAGTAATACACCCAAGCGAAGAGATCTGAATTCGATTCGTTTTCTAGTCTCGTTCGGGGCGTTAGCCTAAATTATATCAAAAAATCGCTTGAATATATAAATACAGATACATAATAGAAAAGAATGCGCAAAACATGAAAAAAGTCTTTCACTCTATTCAAATACGCGGACGTGTTACCAAGCAAACAGGAAGAGAGTGTGTGTGGCGGCTGTGGCGTTACAAAACCAAGAGGCGAGAAGTGTTTACGACGAGCCCCGTGCACTTGTTAATGCTTTGTAACATGTATATAATATTGGTACATATTAATACCAGCCTTTCTTATGTATCTACTTAGTGACGGCGATATTATAAATAGAGTGACTGGTTTCTTTTATCTCTATCTGTTAAATCTAATGTCAGCCCAATATCCACTCTATATCAGCCGCCGTGTCAGCTTTACTTCTTACTTGTAGGTTCATGTTGACAGATCAAATAATGAGTACACAAATTGTCTATACTTCTTTTTGTTTTACATTGTTTGTTTTTTAAATTAAGTATCAGTAATGTTTGTTGCAATAACATGTTTAAAGTGTTTAAGAGAATGTTGTACACGCCCTTAATTGGCATACATACCAGTGCTTATTTTCGTATGTTTTAGATTTAAATGTTTAAATAAATAAATAAAAATAAAACAAAGTAAAATTTCGAAATTAAGATTGAAATGCAACAAGCGACGTTTAAAGGGAGAAAGGGGCGAAAATGGTAGACTTCTGAAGTAGCGAAGCGTCTTGCTGGATTTAAACTCAGTTATAGTTTACGTAGAATATTGACAAAACCAACCCTTAGGATAGGCATCGGAGACCTCTCAGGGCACCAGGATTCCACAAGTTGCTTTTCTTCACCGTTATAATTGATCTATTTAGAGTTGGATTTGAGGCCCGCACAGACAGATTACAACCCACGCCACACACTGCCACAAATTAAAAGCTAAAAACTGCTTTGGAAGTTGTTTATGTAACAAAGAAGAAACAGTAAACACTCCATAATAACACACTCCATTCGGTATAATAAAACTATCACTGATTTTCATCGGAACCGTGTTATTGGACGAGAACAATCGAATATCCGTTAACAATATGCCGTCCTAATTACATTCGACTATCAAAATAGTTCAGAGACACGCCCCAGGAAGATCGCAAACCCGAATTATGGGAGTCCTTACTGCTGTTTGCGATACTGACCCAAACATTCCATCCCGCCTGTTACCCACACTTAAAGGGGTATTCTCGAAGCAAAATAACAGGGAGCATCGCACAAGCAATGCAAAACAATGAAAAAGGGGGTTTCAAAAAGTATATGCATAAATTTAAAAAAAATGTATTCTTTAATTAATTATATCCAGAACCCACCTTAAGTAAGTCGCTTTAGTAGGTTTAAATAAGTATTGTTATCTATTATATTTATATGTGTATGTGATCTTGAGCATATTAGCAGTAACAAGTCTAACGAGGCTTAACTCTATATAATTAAGGAATGAAACAAGATCAATTAACTCTTATAATCCTGTGCCTATCTTCCAGATACACCATCATACTTATTTAATGTAGTTTCATGAAAAACAAGTGTTTCAGCGTTTTGCAATACTCTATGCAATAAATATACTCAAAAATACACCACTATGATGGATGAATTGCATGGAAACTTTGTACGGAGAAAATTTTAAAACGTGGACGGACCCGCTTTAACTTCCAGTGGTTTTATACTCATGTATACTTAGATAGAATCTAATCCCAAATTAGTTGGTACGAGTAGGTTGAAACCAAATCTTGTATTCCTGGCTATTTAGTAGTCATTGCGGTTGGGCCCTTTCGTTAGTAGTCATTACATGGGTGACCATTCGACAACGATTGCATTGCTATCTACGACTTCCAATCTTGGTAAGGTACATAGTTAATTCATATTTATTGTAAGAATTAGAAGTGTAATTTAAGAGATACACACTAAATAAAAATTACATAGATAGAGAGATTAACTCTTTATTGTACACCAAAAGGAAAATAAATACTAACATAGTAAAAACTTAGAAGGTACAAGAGGCGGTTTTATAGTTGAACAGAAATTTCTTGCAGACAACCTTGTAGTGAAGAGTAAAGTAAACGCAAAATGCATGAAATAAAAGTACTTTTTAATTAAATTTAGTCAGGAGCTATGAAAAAGATAATGGAAAAACTAATTTTAAAGACGGAGCTGCAGATAAAGTCTAGTATACTTGATGAAAACCTAAGTACTTTAAAAATAGATATGGAATGTGGAATAGATAGTCTATTTGTTATGAGCAACTGGACTGGATTTATTAAACAACGATACTAGAATCCGTAACGAACCAACATCCAATGTAAAGGGAATTTTATCGTGGACGGGATCAATAAAACACTGTTTTTCATCTACTTACGTAATTTCCGTTTTGTGACTTTTATTGACCTCGTGCTAATTGCTTTGCCTCGAATGTGAGTACTCAATTAACCGAATGTTGTGATTTTGTACCAACATACAGCGCAGTTGTGTTGGAACAAAATCACGCTGACCGCTGGATCGACACGTACGGTACGATAGAATTGACAGCCTTCGTTCAAAATTCGTACGCCTAAACTAACGAACTTCGCGTTCTTGTCCGAATAATAGACGTTGATAGAGACCGTTAGTAATCGGTACAACCAATCAGCTTGCAATTAGCAGTATAAAGAGATCACCTGGGCCTGATATATAACAATTATTTGGTTCGGAATCAGAGGGCTCAGAACCGGTTGGAGTGTCAACCAGGGGAGTCCTATATCTAAAAGCCAGTGGATGGATGGATGTGTAGACATATACCATGGAAATATTTTTATAACGAAAATTTTTGTAATGATTTAATTTACAACGCTTTTCTTTTTAGTAAAGCTAACTTAAGCATTGAAATATGACATGTTTGTAAAAATACTTAAAATCCAAATCTTCTTACTGCTTCTAATAGTACCGTGCTGTAGTTATGATAAATAGATACAGGATTTTTTTGAAACCTATGTTTACAACGAACAAATCGAGTTACAGTATCTTGTATATTAATTAGCTTCAAGCACTCTCTTCTAAAACCCAAAAGCTGCGTCTTGCTATAAATGCGGCACGGCACTGTGTAGCGGAAAACGTAAAAGATCTTATAATAATATGTAAAGGCACGTTGACTTCAACTTAACTTCGTGCCATGCGTACATTCGCAGCCAGTTTTTAACATCGCGCGCTAGGCGTATAAAATGTGACCGAAAAATATAGCCCACAAAAAAAAATCTAAATAAATCAACATAATAATCCATCTCTTCTGCGAATGTTGCAAGGTGTATGGGAAAGAACAGGCTAGCCAGCGGAATAGCTCTTCTGGCTCTCCGGAAAGGAGCGTGCAACTTGCGTCACAGTACTTACTGGTTAAATAACTACAACACTTTAAGGTGAAATAAAGTGATGGCAACCTCAAATGCTATTTTATTTACTTATTAATAAAATATAATTAAACACATTGACAGAAAATTAACACCCATTTCTGTCATGGAACAATTTATTGTTTAAGCAATTGAAAAAATGTGGTAGCAGATCACACTTGTTATCGCAGTAACGTGAAGCGATCAAGCAACATTCTTTAAACAAGTGAGACTTAGTTGGCTTTACATCAGATATCATCGGTTTAAGGCCTGCCAGTCTTTGCAACATTTTTGACATAAAATGTTTTTGATCAGTATTAACGAGTACCTATCAGGTAATTGGTTCGCGTATAATCCCAACTCTGTTTTTAGAATACGCCATTACATTGGATAAGCAATCGGTAGGTATCTGTTTACACAGACTCGTACGAGCCCGTACTATCAGCTCACGTGACACTAACACGGCGTTGATGGGACGATAAATCGCATAGCTGAGACTACAGTTGAAATTATGGCCACTGAATTATGCATCAACTGTAACACGGCAGCGGTTGTAAAACTGAGTCTCGGTGGAGAGTGGTCGAGCTCCTACTATTTGTACACAAATTGCTTCAGTTTATTGCAAGTCCGCGTTTATGTACAAGTTTACGAGTTTCAACACCCACTTCTTATACGAGTCGAAAATTTGACCATGCCCCGAAGCTATAACCTAGAAGTAACATTTACTCGTATTTTATGACGTTCAATGAATAGCTAGCTATCTTGCACACGAAGCGTAAAGACCCGTAGGTGTGATTAGAGTTAGTTATGAGTTCTGTATGGTTCTCCGAAACACGTTTGTTCGATACCACTATACGAAAGCACGATTGACCGAACGTTGGGACGAAAAAACGTTTAGCCGATACAAATATTTATCAATAGCACGATTCTAACAAGACAAAAAATGTTTTCTTTGATTGATTTTTAATACTATGTAAGGATGGTCACAAAAGAAGCCCTAAGCCAATTTTTTTGTCTTGATTATCAATTTCCCGTTAGTCATACTGTATAAAAATAAATAAATAATATGTAAAATGACAATAGATTTTGGTATATTGCAATTTTCTTTACAGATTACAGATGCGTTGCTACCCTTTTGGAACAAAGGTGGTCGCCTCATGTATAGTCGGCAACTACACCTTACGACCGAAACACAATTGTTGAAAAACAATAATTTCACGGCAATATGGAATTACATCCACGGATAAGACGCACCAAGAAATTGTTTACCCTACCGTTGACAGACCTGTTTAATGTCAAGTTTCCGGCCGTGATATCCGGCGGAGATAAACACACTGTGCGTGCTGCAAATA
>DWLO01002081.1:0-13278 GCA_018245335.1 Dalla quadristriga | reverse complement strand
ACAGTGCCATGGCACTTTATATGTACACACAATATCAATACGACATAATACGATCTTAGAACATCTATCAAATAAGTCAAAGGAGATAGCCGCGCACGAATTCCCAAATATTCGAGAGGGGTGCCATACTTTCATTATTCTAAAACAAACGTAAAAGTAAAATCGGCAAATCTGATCTATTGCTTTGTAGCTCGAAAACGCAGTTTTTGTATATTCGAAACTTGGTATCACACTATGTTTATGTATTGTATCGTATCACTCCTATTTGGGTCAAGCGTGTTTGAAATCTCCTTTGGTAAATGCTCTAAGACTAGTTAGTCCGTGAGTGTGAATGCGTATGCGTTTTCATGCTAACCCGCTAACGGCACGTAGAGGCGCAGTGCGTCGTCGCGAGCGCAGCACAGCACGTGGATCGAGAAGGTCAGTCGCGCGACTTGTGTGTCCGTGTGCTTGTCTCCCTGTCTTGCCGTCGGCTCGTTTGTGTTGGTTGTGGCTCACTTCAATAATGTCCTAATACCCTTGTTACTTTAGTGTCTGACCGAAGTATTTTTACTTTGCCATTGATTAATGCAGTTTACAAAAATATGATCTTCAGTCGAATACTAATGAATCTTAAAAAAATTCTTATGTGTCTTTGCTAACTATTGTTGTATGTTAATTCGCCAGAATAAACAAAATTTTGTAATTTATTGATATTCGAGAGAAATTGGCTAATAGGTATGATACAATTACATTATTGGAGTTGAAAGTTCACTCAGTGTGATTCAGTCATCCTATCATGCACATTTTCGCTCATTGCACTCTGTTATTTATTATGATTTTTCGATGATTGAAAAAAGGAAATCTTTGCTTGTGTAGTTGTTGCACTGTAGTTATTTGTGTTTTTGCATTCAAACCGCCCTTAATTTTGTATACTAGAGTACAGTCCATTAATAGTAAAAAAAATGCTATTCCAACCTTAACGAAACTATATGCTATCTCCAAAGTATACTAGACCTTCACATTATGGTAGGTAGTATCAGAACTGTTCAGCACCTGTAAATAACTGGGCCCGTTGTGTTTATCGGACGTCTTTAATCACAGTTTTGTACGATGTAGGTCCTGCAACTATATCAAATATGCAAGTTGAACCATGGTTTGATGATGGTCGGTCCCTCCGGCAGTGGTAAATCCACTGCTTGGCGTGTGCTTCTCAAGGCTTTAGAAAGGTAACTACTTCGACTTACATAAAGTGTATTTATATTGTTTGGTTTTATTCTTCTGTGTCCATGGTTCTATTTTAACACAAATTTCCAATGTATCAGATACGAAGGCGTGGAAGGCGTAGCACATGTTATTGATCCGAAGGCAATGTCGAAGGAAACACTATACGGTGTGCTCGATCCCAACACCCGGGAATGGACTGACGGTCTATTTACACATATTTTGAGGTATTATTCTATTTAATTTGATTCCCTACAGTCAATGGATAATTTATCACTCGATAAAAGTTGTTAGGTTTTGAGCGGCCTGATAAACTTCCGAAACATCAGTTTGGTAGAAACTTCTCCACTTACCCGCACTGGAATAGCGTAGTGGAGTACGCTTTAGGACTCGTCAGCTGTGAGGAGAGGTCCGTGACCCGCTAACGGGTTTTATAAAATTATATTGTCATCTTCATCAACAGCCTATAATAGTCCACTGCCTACCTAACGGCCACTCCCAATAGGCGGATCTGCGGCGGCGGCAATAGGAGGATCTGTCGATAATCACCACGCTGGGCAGGCGGGTAGGTGGTCTCAGTAGAGTGTATTTGCTGCACAGAGGACACTGCTGCTCCCTTCCCTTTTTATTCCCTTAGTCGCCTCGTACGTCACCCGCGGGAAAAGAAGAGGTGTTGATAATTGTATTTTTGTTCTGCTGTCACCAACCTAGATGCGTTATTTGATTTAAAAATGACAATAATATGCAGGAAAATCATCGACAACGTCCGCGGCGAGATCAACAAGCGACAGTGGATCATCTTTGACGGCGACGTGGATCCCGAGTGGGTGGAGAACCTCAACTCCGTGCTGGACGACAACAAGCTGCTCACGCTGCCCAACGGCGAGCGGCTCTCGCTGCCGCCGAACGTGCGCGTCATGTTCGAGGTCACTATACATCGTTATACAGTATTGAATGTACACACACAAAAGTACAATACATTTATTTGCACACTAAATTAAAAAATATACAAAATACAGCCAACAACAAGGTAAACGCCGTTATTGCTGATAAGCGATCACTTCCAGGAAACCTTTGGGTAGAGAATCAGTAGTGTAAGACAGAGAAGGGTAAAATAGGTGCACGATTTGAATATAGGAATGAGTAAGAAATACACTCACACAAGTAGATACAAGTAGGTAAGATGAGGAAATGAACGATGATAAATGACATTGAATAAACGCTTTTGTGGTTCAATCGTTTTTGGGTGTTATCGTTCGTTATATATGATTACTTTCTGCAATCTCAAGGCGGCAGAACTTTTCGCTCTTCTCCGTTGCGAGGAGAAATCTGTGCCCAGAATTTTAAAAGGATCATTATTGGTGTTACTTTCGCGGTCTTATCCAATTAAATATCGATTGTATATTGTTTTATCCCAGGTACAAGATCTCAAGTACGCCACGCTGGCTACCGTATCGCGTTGTGGAATGGTGTGGTTCTCGCAGGACGTCCTAACGACTGAGATGATATTTGAAAACTACCTTCTCAGGTAAGTTTTGATTGCTCTTGACTGTAAGAAATTCTGTTTGTCATGACTTTGTTCAAGTCCAAGATACTTATGGGTCCAATGACATTTTCAGATTGAGAAATATTCCTCTAGAGGACGGTGAGGAAGATTCATTCAGCATCGTAATGGCAGCACCTACGGCGGGTGGCGATCAGAATGCCACTGAAAATATTCTTTCGCCAGCTTTGCAGGTAATTTCACTAACCTATGGTTACCCATTGATCTTTGATTTATTATTAGTTATACCATGTTATGTGAACGATGTATGACTAGCCATGGTCACTTTTTTATTGATACAGCTCTTTTATTTGATGCTGTTGAGGATTATTCAGATCGTAATGCGATCCGAGTCGTTGGTAGTGATTTGTTTAAATGTGTTCTCCTAGGTAAACAATAAGCTCCTCGGTATCTTAGCATGGGCTTAGCATGGGCTAGGTTAATACTTTGAGGAATGGTCCTCAAAGTATTAACAGCTCAAAATATTAAAAACAGCACAACATCGTTATGATAATTCTTTTTTTTTTCACGCAGACTCAACGTGACGTGGCAGCAATCCTGCAGCCGCTGTTCTACGGTGACGGGCTGGTGGTGAAATGCCTGGAACGCGCCGTCTCGCTCGACCACATCATGGACTTCACGCGCCACAGAGCGCTGTCGTCCTTGCACTCCATGCTCAACCGCGGTGTCAGGTAGGATGGGACACTAATCAAGAGACATAAATATTACATTTCTTCCTCCGGCATTCAAATCCCATATATGCACTTCTGATTATCCGGAGTTACGTGCGTATTTGAATATATTATGGTCCTACATTCATATTCATTCGAGTGACGGACAAAACATAGTTTATACACATTGGAGCAGATAAACAATGTCAGCGCTTGTGGTGTAGACTATTTTGTAAGTAATTTATTTATAACCAACATTTTTCATTCTAGGAATATTCTTGGATACAATCGTCAACATCCTGACTTCCCAATCACTAGCGAACAACTGGAAGCTTACGTTCCGAAGTGGCTTGTCTATTCGCTTCTGTGGTCGTTCGCTGGCGATGCCAAACTCAAGGTACTTTTAGTCGCATTATATCACTGTATGCTTAATTAAAAAATCTAGACAAGAGTTATTACAGTGCTGCGCAACGGTGTATGTGTCCTGGAAGAGTTAGTGCTATAACATTGCCTTATATTTTCAGGACCGCAACGAATTAGGTGACTTCATAAGATCGGCCAGTACCATGCAATTGCCAAACTGTGGAGCGAATCAACATATTATCGATTTTGAGGTTAGTAATCTTGGACTTGAAAATAGATACATAAATTCAACTGCGATAACTGAGTTGTTGTGATATTGGCCTCCTATTCCGATGTCTGGAATTAGAATCCCTTCATGCACTTCTATATATTCGAAGATTTTCTGTATCGAAGAAAACGTCGGAACCCCACTTAGCTGGGATTTCTCCATAAGCTTCACAACGGCGTGTAAAGTCTGCCAACATTTACTTGGCCATAGTGGCGTGGACGATGGCCTTTAGGCTTGACCAAGCCAAGGCGTACTTAGAGCGCGTCAATGCGTCAATAACGTGGCATATTAACTCTGGTGTCCAGTAATGGGCTAGTGACGGTTGATGATCATGATGAATAATTTCTGTCTAGGTGTCGATAACCGGGTCGTGGGTGCCGTGGTCGGCCAAGGTGCCGCAGATCGAGGTGGAGACGCACAAGGTGGCAGCACCGGACGTGGTGGTGCCCACGCTGGACACCGTCCGCCACGAGGCGCTGCTCTACACGTGGCTGGCGGAGCACAAGCCACTTGGTCAGTTGAACAGGGTTCTATTATATGTAGTTACTAACGGCTGAGGACTCTTAACTCAACTAGATATACCTAACTCGAAGTCAGAAGTTCTGAAGCGTCGCTTCAGGGCTCTTAACACACGGAACTGCAAATAGACAACGGCGACTGCCTTTCATGCTGTTCGGCGACTGCCGTCGACTGCATTTGACTAGTTCGCGTCCAGGATTTTTACAGTAACATTATATCTAAGTCTATTTCGCAATCCTACACGCACTGCGATGCGCTATAATGCGTCGGTCAGTCGTAGAGCTTCATCATCATCATTGCTATTATTAATATTAATTATAAATGTGCAAGACGTGTGCTACTTAGTTTTTTCTTTTTATTTGACGCTGCAATTGAGTAAGGCATCGATTTATGGGGGGAGAGTGACATAGGCTACTTTATATCCCAAAAATGCACGGTACCTGTGGGATTGATAAGGGAATTTACGTGAGCAGAGCCGTGTAAATAACGCAACATTGTCAATTCCTCACTTTAGTACTCTGCGGTCCGCCCGGTTCCGGCAAGACGATGACGCTGTTCTCGGCCCTACGGGCGCTACCGGACATGGAAGTGGTGGGGCTGAACTTCTCGTCGGCCACCACGCCGGAGCTGCTGCTCAAGACTTTCGACCACTACTGCGAGTACAGGAAGACTCCTAACGGCGTCATTCTCGCCCCAGTACAGGTTAGTTTTAAGTGGTATTGAAGTAGCAGCGTTTTGCGCAGTCCACGGTACACTCACCTCGTTTTCTTCAAGTACTTTCACGGCATTATGTCATAGGTCCAATGATAGCCGAATGTTTTATACATGAGACCAGGTAGGAGGTATTTGGGGCAGGCGTCCAGCGTTCAAATTCGAAACACGCGCAGCAATTAGTTTTCTAAGTTATGCGCGTTTAAGTAATTGAATATTGTCTGCTTTCGGTGAAGGAAAACATCGTGGAAACATCGTAGTGGACCCTTCTTGTCCTGAGATAAGACCCATGCTCAGCAGTTGGCCGGTGAAGCATTGTACTGATTTAGATGTCATAATGACATTGAACTGTGGGGAAATGCCGCTGACATCGATCTAATATTTTTTGATTAAAAACTAGCAATGATACCTTTGTTCTTATTTAAAGTAACTTATTCTTGTGCTTTAGCTGGGTAAATGGCTGGTACTGTTTTGCGACGAGATCAATTTGCCGGACATGGACCAGTACGGCACGCAGCGAGTTATTTCCTTCCTGCGACAACTGCTGGAACACAAAGGGTTCTACCGGGCCAGCGGTAAGCTCCATTGTCATTCAATAATATCTTTTTACAGTCTGAAGGGTTAACGATCGCGGTTTCGGCCCACCTAAGGATAATTGATCACTGTTGTCTATGAACGCCAGCGAGCAACACCAGAGTAGCCCACAATTTTAGTACCTACTTGATTTTTATTTCGTCAAAAAGTACAAACAACACGCTCAACGAAAGACACCAAATAATAATTACTTACAAAGTAATACTTACGTAAGTAGTAAGTACTTAAGTAGTACTTATTTAAGTAAGTATTAGCTACTGCTAATCCTATAATAATCGCTAGTGTAGATAGACAATACCTATCTTAATATCAATGAAATGCCATTAAGTATTCAGTTTTGGATATTGTCCTCATAATACATTATCCTGTATTGTATTGTAGACCATTCGTGGGTGCAACTAGAGCGTATTCAGTTCGTCGGTGCGTGCAACCCGCCCACGGACCCCGGCCGCAAGCCGCTGTCGCACAGGCTGCTGCGACACGTACCCGTTATTTACGTGGACTACCCGGGAGAAATGTCACTCGAACAGGTATTGTATAAATAAGTAAGCAAGCAGTTATTTTTGAAGTGTTTACTGTATCATATGATCTATTGATAAGAGAAATGTGTATTTTTTTTGGTAATCCAATTGATGTTATTATAGCAATAAATTAAGTAAACCTATAAAAAATCGTACAAAATATCTTAAACTATAAACCTAGAAACATGAAATTTGGCGAATAGAAGTTGAATTGAAAATTAAAATTTGGCATGTGTTTCTTTGTATGATAAATGCGGATGTTTTTTTTCTAGAAATGTAATAAACGGCTGATTTCTCTCTTATATTTTTGCTGTTTAATTAACACGTTTATAATACAATCTCCGTAGATCTACGGTACGTTCACGCGCGCGATGCTTCGCATGCAGCCCGCGCTGCGCGGCTACGCCGAGCCGCTCACGCAAGCCATGGTCAAGCTGTACCTGGCGTCGCAGGAGCGCTTCACGCAAGACATGCAGCCGCACTACGTGTACTCGCCCAGGGAGATGACCCGATGGGTGCGCGGCATTTGCGAGGCTATCAGGTGGGCTTTGCTGAATTTTGTTAGAGCATGCTCCGGTAGGAGAGTATGGAACTGGAAAGTGTGCCTATAACAAGACTAGCACACGACTAACCAATTTAACCACTTTTTAACAAACCAATTTTATATGTATCGTACCGTCGCCACGTTTGTATAATTCTTACGCAGGACATGCATCATCACTACTTCTACGTGTCTAGGGAGATAACTCGATGGGAGAGCGAGATCTGCAAATTTTTTATATTGATTGCCTCTAGCATCTATCAGGTCAGTTTTGTTGCCTTGTTCGGATGGCATGCTCAGTTAAAGAGGAAAGCATAGATGCGCTCCAGCGTTTCTATTCGCGGGCCAGTAAGGTACCCGTATAACTGTTTGTCCAAGAGCCATATGAAACCGTTATGCTTTAACGCGAAATGTTTCGTTTAAATTCACACTATCAATCTCTTCAACAGGCCGTTGGATAACTTAAGCGTGGAAGGTCTGGTGAGGCTGTGGGCGCACGAAGCTCTCCGTTTGTTCCAAGACCGTTTGGTGGAGGATACAGAGAGGCAATGGACGGACGAGAACATCGACAATGTTGCTATGCGGTTCTTCCCAGGTAAGCAACATGCAGATTCAAGTGTTGTGTATGCATTTACATAATTAATAAATCTCAGCGTTTGCTAGTCTTCAGACTATCTTTTTTTCCATGCCTTTACTCTGCAATAAGGATCATTATGCAGCTTGGTTTTTTAATTTGTTATCAGGTATCAACAGGGAGCAAGCGTTGGCGCGGCCCATACTATACAGCAACTGGCTAAGCAAGGACTACGTGCCAGTCCAAAGAGATCACCTGCGTGAATATGTTAAGGCTAGGCTGAAAGTAAGTTTAACGCGCTTTTTTTCTTTATGTATAAACTATTAAGAATTAATGTTACTATGTATAGACAATTCCAATTACACAATGCTATGTATTTTTGAACACCCCTAAATAATTGGATTTTCAGAACATCACATTTAACGAATTTGTAGTTTAATGTTTACTTAACTCCACGGGAACTTTCACCTGGACCATAATTAGGTTAAGAATAGATACATTTTATTACATTGATAAGTTCTCCACAGGTTTTCTATGAAGAGGAATTAGACGTGCCCTTGGTGCTGTTTGACGAAGTGTTAGAGCACGTGCTGCGAATCGACCGCATATTCCGGCAGCCGCAGGGACACCTGCTGCTCATCGGCGTGTCCGGCGCCGGCAAGACCACACTCAGCCGCTTCGTCGCCTGGATGAACGGGCTAAGCATCTTTCAGATCAAGGTTCGTTTGGTTGATGCTTTTCAGTCGCACATTAAAATATTTTTAATTAATTATTGTATAAGTTTTAAGTATATTCTGACGTATTGACTTTTCTTCAAAGGTGCACAACAAATACACTGGTGCAGACTTCGATGAAGATTTGCGGTCAGTTCTCAGACGCGCGGGTTGCCGCGACGAGAAAGTTGCGTTTATTCTTGACGAGTCCAATGTGCTTGACAGCGGTTTCCTCGAGCGCATGAACACCTTGCTCGCTAACGGAGAAGTGAGTAAAATATTACGTCACATGTACACAGCTTGGTTATAATTAAATACCACTTATTATATTTGACAAGTGAAAGTTGACAAACATTGCCGAACCTCCAAAGACAGTTTTTTTTTTATTAAAAAAAATCCCCCCTATTTTTTATTATATACATTATTAAATTATATTTCATTTTTCTATTCATAAGACGCAGAGTAATTACCACTTCCATTATCCATTTTTTTTTATATTTTGAAATACATAATTAATTTGTGACTACTTTTTATAGGTACCCGGCTTATTCGAAGGCGATGAATTCTCCGCCCTGATGACACAATGCAAAGAAGGTGCTCAAAGGGAGGGTCTCATGCTTGACTCAAACGACGAATTGTATAAATGGTAATTACAAGCACGTATATAAAAAGTAATATGGTGTCCTTCTTTGATTTTATTAATTAGTAAAGTTTGCATAAAAAACAAAACAAGTTCAAAAGTATAAATTGGGTTTCAATCTTCCGATTATGTAATAACAGAAAATTGCCTCACCATTTTATTGGAAGATTCTAAAGGTGTGGACTCTATTATATATATACTTCTTACAACTCGATGCGTGCACACAGGTTCACCGGTCAAGTGATGCGTAACTTGCACGTGGTGTTCACGATGAACCCGTCGTCGGAGGGTCTGAAGGACCGCGCCGCTACTTCACCCGCCCTGTTCAACAGATGCGTGCTCAACTGGTTCGGCGATTGGAGTGACGGGGCGCTTTTCCAGGTAAAGTTGACAGGAAACTTGAATATTATGTCGTATTTACACTATTCAACTACCCAGTAGTCTGACGAGTGTATAAACCACCTACAAGACGTTTACTTGAAATTTGATTACGCATCCCGTGGCATAGATGAGGTCTGGGCCTTGTAAAACATTAATTCTGTTTTATTTATAAACCATCAACAATAACATTTATTTCATTTATATCCTAGTTTTCTATGTAAACCGATTGTAATTTTGATGCGTATGTCAAGGTGGGCAAAGAATTCACGACCCGCATGGACCTAGAATCAGCCGACTACGTGTCGCCTACGGACTTCCCCGCGGCCTGCGGATTGGTGGGCGCGCGGCCGGGCCACCGCGATGCCGTGGTCAACGCGTGCGTGTACGTCCACCAGACGCTGCACCGAGCGAACGCGCGCCGCGCCAAGCGCGCCAACCGCACCATGGCCATCACGCCCAGGTGCGTTGAATTCCTGATATACCTTCGTTAGCCCTAAAAATCAACTGGCTTCCCAAAATGCCGCACTTAGAAAAGGCCTAACAACTCCGAAGCACCGAAACATTCGCGATCTCCATACAACTCCTGATCGCATTCGAGGCTGCTTTCCTACTCGTTTCCAAGTAGACGGAAGTTCTTTCGTTATACCTTCAAACTACTATATTTTTTTTACACATATACAACAAATCCACTCCATAATATTCATTTAAACCTTCCACCAATTTGCAGACACTACCTGGACTTCATCCAGCAAATGGTGAAGCTGTACGCGGAGAAGCGCGCGGACCTGGAGGAGCAGCAGCTGCATCTGAACGTCGGGCTCGGCAAGATCGCGGAGACTGTGGAGCAGGTCGAGGAGATGCAGAAGAGTCTTGCTGTCAAGTCACAGGTAGTATACTCTATACCCTCAATAACTGATTCGTAGGTATACTTTATGGTCTCATTGACTTTATAGTGCATTCACATTTCTGTCTTGTTTTAGTAGGAATTTTTGATTTCCGCCTTAGATTAAATTTTACTGTCCAAACTTATACACTCGCTGAAAATTTTACGAGGCTTACTTCATCGTCTCTATATGACAGGAACTTCAACATAAGAACGAGGCAGCCAACGCGAAGCTTCGTCAAATGGTCAAAGATCAACAGGAAGCCGAGAAGAAAAAAGTGGAAAGTCAGGAAATTCAGGTATGAGTAGTGAAAATAATATTCCTAATTATTACAACCACATCAATTATATTCGTTTGTGTTAAATACGAATCCGCAGTTAAAGACGCCCACTAGGTAAAATTTTACTATCGGCACGCAACATCAGGCATCTGAAATCCCTTTGTGATCCAATTCCACCTAAAGCGGGTTAGCCGCAATAAAATATGCTCTTACTGGTAAATAATGATTCCATCGATTTTTTAGATCTATTTATGTCCTTTTATTGTATGTTGATTAACATCTATCTCCTTTTTATACGTACCGTCGGTTCTGCAGCTCCAAGTAAGTGAGAAGAACTGAGAAGAACTTGGCATATACCTCAGTTACTACTCTTTTCATTAAAATATTACATATTGTCTTGACACGAAATCTAAGTAAATGGTTACTTTAGGGTCTTTTGAAGTTAGCGATTCTTCACACCATGAGTCCTAAATACTAAATTGTATAAATACAGGTCGCCCTTGAGAAGCAAACGAAGGAGATTGAAGCGAAACGCCGAGACGTCATGGCTGACTTAGCTCAAGTGGAGCCGGCCGTCATCGAGGCGCAAAACGGTTCGACTCTATCCTTTGCTTGCACAGAACCCCTAAAATGCCTATTTCTTAACTAAATTAAATTCACAGAGAGCTCATTACGTGTTGGCTATAAATTAACGGTCACTACGACGACTTTTCGTAAGGTTTGTACCTGTTCAACTGTGTAAAAATATTTATTTATACCTAACAAACAACTTTTCAGGTTTCAATTCACTTTCATAGAACTCGTTTACGCCGTTGATCAAGTCACAGTAGATAAAATATTACAAAGATGCCTAATCCAAATGTGTGTAATGAAATTATCTAACTCTTCTTATTATTAATGAGTGTGTATTGATAATCCGCAGTTGAATTTTGTAGCTTACATAATATGTTTAGAGGCGAACAACAGTCCAAGCAAGTAGCAAGTGTATTAAAAATTTCAATGATTATTCTGATGTCAACGCCGACCACTACTAAGACAAAACAACTTATTGAGACCCTATCGGTCGAAAAAATTACTGTTACAAACGTGGAGGTGGTGCTGTCGTCTATCTAAAAGTAGCACATGGGTTTTTCCATGGCACACTTATGACAAATATCAAACCTCAATAAGGATCCCAATCCCATCCGAGATCAGTCACAGATGCATTGCTACTCTAGATAAACAAATTGGCAACCTTTATTTCTACATCCACACCGTCCAAAACGCACAAAGCGTCCGGAAATAGACGTAGCACCCTAACTGGAACCCAACACGGGTTCTTCCAAGTTTAAATACCGTAAGATTGCAAACAACAGCCGTGCGCTCGATCAAGAAGCAGCAGCTGGTGGAAGTGCGGTCGATGGCGAACCCGCCGTCCGTGGTGAAGATGGCGCTCGAGTCCATCTGCACGCTGCTCGGCGAGAAGAGCGACACGTGGAAGGGCATCCGCTCGGCCGTCATGAAGGACAACTTCATATCCACTATAGTTAACTTCGAGACTGAGAACATCACGTTAGTGCTGTCACGCTTTCTCTCGTGGAGGGTGCGCATTATTTTGTCACACATTTCCAATAAAATAATGATAGGAAATGAACGGCCGACCAGCTAAATCAAAACCTTTGCCGTATTGCGTGTATTCACGAAACTAATTTCTGTGACAGTCATAGTAGCGCTTAGCGTCATCTGTTAATCATCTATGTTCCTGTTTGAAGGGCCTTTTTTCATGTCACGGTGAATTTTTTTTTGCCATACAAAGTCGCATGATCGTTTGCAGAGATTTTGGGTTCTCTAGTCGGTTTGGTGAATACAGTTTGTATAAAAAGTCAGATAATTTCCGATATGACAAAATGATGTGAAATCTCCTGAGATATAGTTTTTTAATTTGATTCTGTATTCCATTACCGTAGATAGCAAGCGTTGTAAGTCTATTTATTGGCAAAGACATTTTAGTACTTAGTGCATTGAACATGATTGTGAATCGAACATGACTCGTTGTAACCTCTTATTTTACTAAGCATCTATATTGTATTTTACAGTTATTAAGTTTTTATTTCTTCACTGTTATGAATGAAACGTTCTATCTCTTAGTTTGCGGAAGTTGATATTGTAAATACGCTGAGCTTGCCCGCATATGTGACTGTTGTTATTAATGTGAATTACTAAACGCTACGATCACTATTATGTTATGTAAACGGCATCTTCGTAAAGCACACTAATAACCCGAATACGTTCGTATGTGACTAACCTCGCTAGCATCGTTGTTAAATAACCAAAATTCTCTTTCAGTCGGTAAAGAGCGCGTGCGCTCGCGTTCACGTTACAATATAATAACGCCAGCCGCATGTGATACAGTTAGCTAAACGCCTTTTTTGTTTCTCTCTTTTTGTACTCTGTCGCTCTCGCTGGGTGGGTGGCGGCGACGGGTCACTGCAACTCAACGTGTGCATATGCAGCGGTCAAGTCTATAAAGAAGCAGCATTTGGTGGAGGTGCGCTCGATGGGCAACCCGCCAGCGATCGTGAAGGTGGCGCTGGAGTCGATCTGCCTGCTGCTGGGCGAGAATGCGACGGACTGGAAGGCTATACGCGCGGTCATCATGCGCGAGAATTTCATCAACAGCATCGTCTCCAACTTCTCCACCGAGGACATCACGTGAGCACCGCCGCTTGTTCAGACCACCACCTCCTCCCTGCGTCTTAGAGCGTTTATCAGACACGTGTCGCCTCTGCTAACCAATGGATAATGTGCATTGTAAATTCTTAACATACAATGCTAAATAATATATGTGAGAACTATTGGAAAAGTCATGTATATTTCAGTATTTTTTGTCTTG
>DWLO01002080.1:0-13278 GCA_018245335.1 Dalla quadristriga | reverse complement strand
CCTCTTTGTCGTAGGCCTCTCCCAAGTCGTTCCAGAGCATCCGATTTCTCGCAGATTGCATCCAGTTACTTCCTAATCCTAATAATCCGTCTGAAAATATATCCCGCCACCTTTTCCTCTGTCTTCCTTTCCTTCTTTTATTCTCCCTCGGTATCCTCTCAGGCACTTTCTTTGCCCATCATTTACTACACAAGTGGCCAGTCCATTCCCATTTGAAAATTCTGCTTCTAGTTTTAACATCGAATAGTTTTGTCATTTTCCTTATCTTGTTGTTGTTAACTTTGTATTTTAATCATATTATTATGTCCAATATACTTCTTTCCATATACTGACAATGCGTCAAATAGTTATGTAATGCTGTAAATGAGGTGGTGGAACAGCTGCGAGCGGATGCCGAGGGCGGAACCAAAGGAAGTAGTTCGATGGGTAATAAAAATAAATAGCAACGTAATTGAACTGCCGATATCCTGGTTCTCAACGTGCGTGCCGATATCTGCCGACTTTATTGCCTAGTTATTTCTTGCTACAGCCTATTAACAGCCTACGGTAGGACCACGTGCATAATAATAATGATCACTGTTATTATATTACTAGCAATCCGCCCCGGCTTTGCACGGGTAGCAGAGCATAAATAATTATTCTTTTACGTCGTACTATTGTATCGGCCTGTTGCGTCGAGCACGTGGGTTAGATTAATTTCATAAGTACACCTATTTTGTTCCCCAAAAGTCACTTCTTCATGAATCACTCCGTCCATTGGTGAAACCGTTTGAAAATCCGTTTGGTAGTTTTTGACTTTATCGCGTTTAGACAGACAGACATACAGAAAGACGCGGCGGGGAGACGTTTATAGTTTGGCAGAAATTAATTTTAAAACTATGTACAATTTTCTTTTCAGAAAATAATAAGAAACAAATTGACCATGTATATAAAACACTCGGCATATTCCTATTTGTACTAAGAAAAAGAAAAGATAAGTTTCAGTTATAGATGTATTTGGAGCAATGCTCCACGCGAATATTTAATATTGTTTTATATTGCACAAATTGAATAATAAGGATATAAATAAACATTTACACAGAAATTAAAATAAAAACGAACGGGAGCTAAATATACCTATTCTTTAGGATAAGCGACACAATGGCACTTTCTCTGTTGCTGCCCAACCCCATAGATGCCTAAAAAGAAAAATCAATAAAGGGATGAGAATCACAAGATCCTACGCTGCCATCTGTAGCATGCGATTTCTTATTTTCCAACCACTTGACTTACTTGTCGCCTGTGTTCCAAGTGTGTGTGCGTGTGTTAAGTGGGTCACACGACACGGTGTCAGTAATTGGAAAACGGCGTTTGTTTCTAATCCGACCTCGCTCCGCTGCAAATATTTATGTTAATCCTGGTGAGTGTGATGTGAACTATTTGCGCCGTCTGGGAAAACCGAGCGTGTTGAAAATTCTACGTTTGATGTTTTTGTACCTGCGTACAGGTTTAAGGCTGTATTTTCTAATGGTTCTAGTTGCCATTTGTGAAGCAATTTCGTCTTTGTCTACGTCGTGATTTTACGAACTTTTTGAGGTGTTCGAACCTATGTATGAGTAAAGTTTCGTCTTAATTAACCCAAACTTCATCTGAGGAGTTGTTGTAAGTTACTGTGACAAGTAGTCCCTAACTTTTTTTCACTTATAAACGCATACCTAGGATGTCTTTAGATGATTAACGATAGCAAATTATAGTATCGTAACATCGAATGAAAGAGATAATAAATACTCAGTTCCCGGTGCGCGCTTGCGATTGTAGCTCATAGCCGCTTACCTAGGTACTTATAAGAATATTACATAATTGATTGAAAATAAATAAAAATATTCTATTTTACAGCCTTAGAGGCGGGTATAAAAATATTCTCGAAAAATGATTTAGCATTACAATCGTGGCCAAATTCATATTAGCATCCTCATAATATTTTGCGTTACAAAATCCGACGGAGGCTTCAAACGAATGAATTACTTGAACGTTCCTTCTGAGCGGTGAAAAAACCAATTTAAACTTACGACGCTCTGTTTACCGAAACTTCCTTTTTTCACAGATATCACATCGCCGAATATAATTAACTGCTACAAAGTTTACTGATATGTCGTACCACCATCGACTATGCTATAGAAGACAAAAAATCGTCTCAGTACTTAAATCATCAATTTAACTTTCAGGTATTTTTAAAAATGCTAAGAACACAAAAGATTCTTTGCATTTTTTTAAAATTAAAGAGCTAATTGTGGACGTAAATAGAATCTTTCGAAACCAGGCCGGCTATAAGTTTTTTAAATTTTCATATTTAGAATTTCTTTTTTCTTTTCAGTCAGTTGTTTTTGTAGTCGGGATTTTTCTTTCTCTTTTCAAAGTGGTTTTTTAGTAACTTAATGTTTAAACAATCGCTACTCGACGTCGGTCAAAAAAAGTCCCGAGGAATCCGTTTCGGCTGAGTTTTCGCAGAGGTTTCAATTCTGGCGGATTACTGAGGATTCTATTGTCTTTGTGATGGCTCCGAATGAAAAGTTATATGGATTTAGTTATCCTTACTAATGTACAGAATATAATAATGTCTGTAAGGCAGTATTCGTGACGCAAAGTATATTTAACATGAAGATATTGGAGACAATTGATCGGTAGACCTTAAAGTGCCCTTCGAAGCATGGAAGCACTCATTAAATTTTACTGGTGGCTTCTTTCATTGTAAAATGTCCTGCACTTGGAAGCCTGAATACCAAATATTACACGTAGAAACAAAATTATCATTACTTATTAGTTTATACTTTTGCAGCCGGTTTTTTATTTATTTATATATTGTTAATAGAGAATTAAACATATGATTACTATTAAGATGCCTGGATTGTATGCAAGATGGTACACACGCTCAATGTTTAAAGTAACACCAATGTAGATACTATTTAAAAGTATCTTAGTTCATCTCGTTAACACAGTGAAGTGCATTATTATTAACTTCACTGTGTGGATTCTTTATTGATTGATTTAATTGATTGTGCGGATAACAATCTATATATAAACAGGCAAAAACAAAACACTTCAGTAGGTGCCTTTTTCTGGTCTGTTTGTCAACCGATTTAGTTTTTTTTTGTTTAGTAGCTAATGACGCGATTAAGTTTTATCAATTTTTTAAATGTTCGCAAACTGATGTTTCTGTTAAATTTTCACTAATGATTATTGATGATTTCGACCAGTAGGCGACCAAGAGTAATTATACGAGTAATTATACGAGTAATAATACGAGTAATTATACGTATAATCACCGATTGATACTCTGTCACCACAAGTTCGGTATTTGGTTTCATTCTTTTCCGTTAATAATGTCAGATCGTATTTTCCGAAGACTGAAATACTTAACAAGAATTGGAATTCCATTTTCATTCCTATCCCGATTGACAAACTGCAATGGGGAGCGTCCCAACGCCACTAACAGCTCTCTAATAGGAACGCCAACCCGGTTTTATTCAGATTACCTTATCCATTTATAGCACGTTTTTCGTTTCCCATAATGAAATGGAGATATTTTCGTCCTGTCAAATGTTTGACTATTATGTTAATTGCTTTATTTGTTAAAAATCTCTTGAGTTGTGTTTGTGTTTTCCTTTTGTTTATTGGTTTTTCTTGTTCGTTTCAAGTCAGTCTATGTAGTAACAGTCATATTTAGTATGAATCCCTTGGCTTGAACATCGACTCTAGCATTATTCTAGCTTCACTAGCAAGGCATTTCAGACATTAAACGTAGTCTTCTTTTCTAAAGACTTAAGCGATGTCAATCATCACACAAAAAATACAAAATAAACCTCATAAAATAATCCATACAGTTCTTGCAGCACGACGGAGAAATTGATAAATCATTTCCCCTTATTTCACGCTCTTTTAAAAGATGTCCTTCAATATCCTTTGCATTTGAGTATTTGAGAAACAAACAACATTCATTTAGAAGATTGTGAGGATAAGTGGATAATAATTTTAACATTCTTTCGCATTTATGATTTCGGATAATATAATATTAACTATGTATAAAAAATAAAGCTTCATGGTATTACGAGAAGGCTTACAGTTATTTAAAATCTAAGTAAAAAAATTGCGGGTATAGTTTTCCACTTTAGCTAAACATAGTTTAAAAGCTCATTTGATCCTTGCTTGCAGCTTTGAATGGTCGATGATACTGAAAAGTTAAAGTTACCGGCTGGGCACCTAATTGGTAAACTTCTGACGATGGACGGCAGAAGACAAAGTATTGAAAAATGAACGCAGATCTTCGATCTTTGCTTAAGAACAAAGTAATTTTAACTCGGATACCGTTTGCCTTCGGGAGATTAAAAATAAAAGATGGCGGGGAAGCCTTAAACTATAGTTAAGATAAGCCACGTTTGCGGTCGCCGAGGTGAGTTTATGGAAAGTTTAATAGGAGTTGCGCTGGCTTTTTTAAAATAATAACCGCGCTTCAGGCAATACAAACACTGCTACATCCATTGCGGTTTGACGCCGTGCGTTACAATTTGAATAATGAGCCTATTATAAACAGTATTTACTGCCAGAATAACCCCATTTTAATAGGTATTTACGATAATTAGCGTCCAAATAAGTTTTAATAGAGCTAGACAGAGTTAGTTTTGAAATTGAAATATAGGCGACATTATAAATTTTGGTGAAATTGGCGCAAATGTGTCATCGTCCGAAGCGGATGCAGTTTGGATTATCACATGGATGAAGAGAGAACGATTAACTGATTCGTCGATGAAACTAGTAATGTTAGATAGATAATTTGCGCATTATGTTCATTTTATAACCTAGATGATGAACGTATGGAGCCTGTGGGACCCCCGAAGGGGTCATAAGGGCACTAAAATTTGTAGGTACACATCTCTATTTATTACGTTAGTGTAAAGTATCTGAGTGATTCGTGTACACGCAATATTCTCATCAGTCAGTTGCGGATCATTTGCTAGGAAAGTTGTGCCATTGGAAACTAGGGTGACCACGAGTACGTTGTGACAGTGTCGAGGTCAGTCGAGGTCCGGAGTCTTCCGACTGTTATATGCATTTTACGGAGTTAAACACCGCTTGCTTGAACGGTGAGGGAACCTAGAAACGTAGAAACCTGCATGCTGTCAGGCATTTGGCCATAGTCCACGATGCTGGGCAATTAAGGATTTCAGATTAATAAACTAAAACCGTCATAACTCAAACTTATTTACGACGTGCAAGCTAAATTGCACTATGTTGCATGTATCCCGAAAACAACACCGCTGAACGTATGCGTATAAAAAAGTTTTCAGTTTGGTCTAATTGATACTTACTTTGATGCTAGTAGTACTAACCTCTGGAATACTCACGAGGTTAGTTTAAAGTGACCTTAATGACTCAATGTGGACCAAAGCATCAACGTGATAAAATTAACCGGATGCCAAGTAGTTTAGAATCGAAACTTTAGTCATTAGCTGAAGAGTTCATTAAATGTATAATGGCATGAAGTTTAATTTAATCTCCTTTTATATTTGTCGTAGATACGAATAGTTTTCATTTGCAAAAGAGTTTCAGACTTCTTCTTAAAATTTTTACAAAGCCACTCCATTTGTCAAAGTTACGTTTGTTCAAAAGAGTGGTTTGCCAAAATTGCGATTCGTCAAAGTTTATATTAATCAAAAACTATCACTACTTGAAGATAGTAATATGTTTTTACTATAAATCAATTTTTACATCCAGTCAAATTATATCATACAATCAAGAGTCAAACACATTTTGAACTTTATGTACTGGGAAATATTTTTACCGAGAATGCTTGTACCTTGTAAGTAATGCAATATATTATGTAAGCACACTGTAGTGTGTAAGGTAAGTTAAAAAAGATATGCTGAGTGTTCTTCAAATTTGTGTTTATAACTGCAATAATAATACCATGAAGTTTGTATAATTGTAACATGTAGATTTATTACTGTTATGTAGTTTACTTCCTTGCTTCTTTATATCTTTTTGAAAGATATATAAAAATAAATTCTATTTTATTCTATTATAAATGTTATAAAATATTACATGGCACAGTTCAAGCTACTTTTACCTATAACGTGAAAAGCTTGACAAGCCTATTGGATGAAATATGTTACGTTTCTTAAGCCTATTCTAAAGTATAATTAAATAATAACAAAAAAAAATACAGTCCTACTACAGTCGTTACTACCTACTCTAAAACCTCCTAAACCTTCATGAAGGCTTTCCAAATTGTATTTAAGATTGTAATTCTTACAATTCCTAAGAAATTAACATCAAAAAACCATTGTTTCAACACTCAAAACCTAGACCGTTCCCGTTTCAAAGTGATTTATAAACTTGAACTTATGGAACGAACTTTTTAGCGTGGAGCAAGGTCATTTATATTATTAACTAGACTGTTTCCGTGGATCCACCCATGTAAAATTAGTATTCACAAACTTATGGGATGATTTTTTGAGAAACTTTTTGTCCTAAAATAGGAAATATTTATAAACATGCCATTTTCCAGGGTAAAATGTATCCACTTGTTCCGAGTTCAATTAACAATTTAATAATAAGTTAATATAGATTTCCAATAACATTGTTGAGATGATTTTGAGTCACTCTACAAAACGACTTAACGGTAAAACCAATAAGCCTTACGCCCGTTACAAACTTGGCCCCATTTTTTACATTTATGTTTTGGTGGGATATAAGTAGGTACTTTTCAATTCGCGCACAAAACCGCTAATTAAACGTCGTGACATTTCTCAGTTGCAATATTTTAATGGCACAAACAGGGTATAATTTTCGGGCTATTAAACGCAACATGGAATTATTTAACTGTGCAGGGAAAGTTTGGCGTTGTTATCATAATTGCAATTGCCAGTAGCCCGCAGCTAATTTCCATGTTGGAATAGGCAAGAGCGCTTTTAAACTGAATTTTTTTGCAAAGCATTGTTCCGCATTCTCATTATTATCGATTGCAGGATCGTTAGTCTGTGCATTTTGTAACAAGTTTAATAGGTTTATTCCGCCTTTTTGTTTTGTTCTGTTTTCTTTTTTAAATATTTGTAGAGGCGCATAGTGAAAGCCATAGCTACTGACGCTAGTGTAACGGATAACATCTTGTTACAAATTTCATTACACGTGGACGTAATGCCGTATGCCGTAGGTTCTTTACCTTTATTCTTTACGCTCCCACCACGTGACTGGCAGATTGTCGTAACTCTATTTCATTGAATAGTTTAGTAAAAGTACAGTGAAGTAAAGTGGTTATTTTAACGTGAGTGCTCCTTCTCGGCCTACGCCCGTCTACTTACACGTGGTATCTGGACTTCCTCTTAGTATACTGAACTAATACTCAGTAGAGGTCCTGTTATATTTACTTGATTTTTTGTTCTTTGTTTGCTGTATTATGCGTGTTTATGATCTATCTCTTTGCAAAATATCACGTCGATCCGTTTCTCCGTAGAACAGGCCAGACCAACGAACACACTTTCGCATTTTTAATATCAACGGTAGTAAACTGGTGAAGTTGTACCACCTAGATATTGTAGTTGTAGACGGACCCAATACGAGTATAAGTTCTACACACTACAATATATTTAATAATAGTTAAAATTATTAACATGTCCACTCAGTTAAGCGGCAATTTAAGGTTTACCTTTTAAATCGCTGAATTGACAACGTATTCGTGTTGAAATTCGGACTTTTCCAAGTAACTACGCGTTGCGATTTCTTGCGGGACTAGTCCCTGATCGCGCGATACCATCAAGTTGATCTGTCAAGCGCGGTCCAGTCGCACCTCGGTTCAATAGCTATGCAATTTCACACTCCGATACCCTGTGATATTGCTAACTGTTCAATCCCGACATGACAACGTGTTATTTCTGAGGAAATCTGTTTTTACTATAACACAACATTATTCTTTTACGTTAGCTGAGACGACGCAGCATAAAATATCGTGATGCCTCAATTGAAAACGTTTGATTTTTTAACATACTTATATTATTACTTTATGCAAGGGAGAGCTCATGACTTCGTGAAGTCTCGAAATACAAAATTTTAAGCAGTAAAAAGGGGTACAGATTCCAAGGGCTACAACTAAAATACCATTTGAGATATTGAGATTAAACAAGTTAGTGAGTTAATGTACGTTCTACATAAGCTGAAAATACTAATGCAGATAAACAGAAAAACAGCCGTCGTACCAGTCCGTCACAAGTAACTGACAGCCAATCTGCCACTTGCGGGTGTGGCCACCTTCTACTAATTGCGCCATCTATCGGGGTTGTGCTACTTCACAATCATTTCATCTAAAAAGTCGTAATTTTCAAATGATGTCATTGCTACGCTTAAATGCCGCTTTGTTCAAAAACTGACAGTTACCTTGTGACATAATAATAATATTGCATTGTGACATATTCGATTCTTAACATCATCACCCGTTTTTTGGTATTTATTTATTACCTCCGAAATTAAAATAAAATTGTATAATAAAAGAGAAATATATAATTCAACCCAGAATAGGATACCGAAGAAACGGTAAGTATTTTTGTTTGGGGGGCTAATAAATCTTGGAATGTTGTCAATTGCCACTTATTTTCAGCTAACCATCATGAATACGGGGCAATCAAATAATTTAGATACCAGGTTAATTATAAAAAATGCGTATTGAAATTAGAGACGTAGACATCAAAAGAATGAAGCAATTTTTTATATTGTTGACTTATTGAGCTTGCAAAACATGCACAAAATATATAATAACGGTTCAAAGAAGCCTAATAAGGCATACAATAGTTTGATCAATGATCTGAGGGTTGTTTTGTATTTAAGTAACACTGGCTGTTGCCCGCAACTTCTTTCGCATAAAACTGCCTTATTACGACAGGAATCGTGCATCTTTTGTAATAAAAAGTAGCCTATGTTATTCTCCAGCCCATCAACAATGTGTATGCAAAAAATCACGTTCCACTGTTGCAGCGTGAAAGAAGGACAAGCCAACAAACAAACAAGCACTTTCGCATTTATAATATTAGTAAGGATTGAAACAATCCAAGGCGTGGTCGATCGACATGGGCAACACCAGAGGACTTGCCAATGCGTTGAGGTTAGATCTTTTTTGAGCCAAAGTAATTGACAGAAATAAAAAAAGATTGATTTTAGTACAATACTTTCATCCCTTAAATTCTGCAGCAACTAAACGGTTTAACAAGCTGGAATGTCAGCGTTAAAATACAGAAAGAAAAGAACAGATTTGTACGATAGTATCGTAGTTTCATTAGTCTCAAATCATTGATACTATCAAGTTAGTTTGTCGGGCGCAGAAGCGCTACGTCGCTTCGATAGCTTCGCAATTTCACACCTCGGTTCCCGCTGATATTGCTCTAACTGTTTGATCCTTGCCAACGCGAACATGACAAGGTATTATGTTACAAAAGTGCTCGTTTCTCCTAACAAACTAAGAGGTATGACTAGAGATAAAGCTCTTAACACATTATCATCTTTTGAGATATAGTGTTTTCACTGCGGCTGTAATACTCTAATCTTTTGACCACATCTAAAAAGTTTTATGAGTGTTTTTACAGTTGATATTAGTATAGACATTCGTTCCAAAAAATTGTCTAATATTGCAATAGCAAAAGTTGTTATCATTTTTTATTGCGGAATTGATTCAGGACATAAATGCTTTTTTATTTTATTTATTTATTATTATTATAGACTAGGGAGCGCTCGTGACTTCGTTCGAAATTTTGAAATACAGGAAATTCACAGATAATATACAGGAACGCTCGTGGTACAGACGCTAAGAACATGAACATCCGTCCACCCATAGTATCATTATTATATGAAACTAATTTGGAACATTGGTTTTCTTCAGAAGTGACAGTATGCAGGGGTGCGATATGTAGGTAATTGCATTTTCTGATAGAAAAACAGAAATGTAGTATGAAGCTATTGCTTCAGAATGGCAGAAGCCATGTCATACTTTTTATTAAAAATTTAAATTTATTAGGGGTAACAAATCTTATCATATCTTATCATTAGGGGCTTATCATAAATTTATAAATAAAATAGTTACATTACAAAATTTCCAAAAAGCCAATTCATTCTATCCACATCTGAAATTAGTTGTTATGTTACACGGTTCCAACTTGTGCTCCGGTAAACAACGTTATAACTACCGTATGTATGTAATAAATAAAATACATCATACATCATGTATGTGTCCGCTATGTGCACCGTATTAACATTACAGTGCCTCAAAGTGCCTCTACGTGTTGGATCTGTGTCTCCACGCAAGCCTTCCAAATGACCGGGTCCAGTTACAACTGGGACCCGTGATATGTCAACGAGATACTTACATGTTACCTCCCTGATCGAACCATAGTATGCTGAATGCACACATATTTGCACACAAGAGTCCAGGTGCCTACTAAGTTAGTACTAACTATATTTCGCAGGCACACCACCTGAGCTCACTAAGTACCCGGTCTAGAGCCAACACGAACGTTTTTGCGGGCCGACGTAATTCGATTTTGAGGAATGTCAGATGAAGTTACTATCGATTCGTATGCGTAGGGGATAAATTAGGCTAATGTAATTACGGAACATCGCTACGAAGTTGTTTTTAAGGCTTGTGACAAGTGATCGACAGATTTAGCTGTAGGTTTAGCGATGCGAGTATAGATAATATTCCTACATCTGCAGTTTTCATACGACAGATAGTAGGAACAGTGCCTTGGCCAAGAACTTGTTGGCAAAATTTACGTGCATTTTAATATACTATGGAAGACGTTTTTTTAGGCCAGCTGCCGACTTACGTGACCGATTGGTATCGCAATCATCGGATATTTCAATACAATACAATACAATACAAAATATTTCGTGCAAATTTGAATTTTAACGACGCCAATAAAGTTCAAATTTGCACGAAAAATCAGATGAATGCGATACTAACGTATCGCTTTGCGTTACGCAATTAACCTGCAGCTAGACTTTGCCTTCCGCTCCGCCTGCGTAGAAGTCGTTTTTTAATACAAACTTTCATCCCCTATTTAACCCCCTTAGGAAATGAATTTTTGGTAAAGTCGCCTTTGCCCTTTTCCAGGGTTCAAGCTATCTCCATACCAAATTTCATAAGAATCGCTTCAGCGATTAAGTAACAAAAATATATGATGACAAACTGTTCACTTTATAATATTAGTAGGATTCGCATGCAGGTTTCTTCAGGATATTATTGTTCACCGTTAAAGCTGTACCTAATTATGAAATTGTAATAAAAACATTTTCGTTTTTAAAATCGTTCCGTCCTTCCATCAGCCTTTTAAAAGTCCACTGGTCTAGTGGTCCACCACTATCCCCTAATCGGCGCCGCTCCACCCAGTCCTCTGCCCATTGAATCCTTCTTCAGGTCATCAGTCCACCTTGTCGGAGGGTGACCTGTGCTCCTTTTTCCTAGTCATGGTCTCCATTCTTCTCTCGTCTCAAATCCGTATGTCATCGCTGGAAACACACTACTCGAATACTCTCGATATGTTAAGATATGCCGTAGTTTCCTGAACGCTGCCATCCCATCCTGCTTGCCTATCCAAGTTGGATTCTATGACTGACCGCTTTTTCAAAGTTGGAATTCGAAAGCGTTTCTAATAGTTTTCCAAGTGTACATTAAAACAAGTTTCCACCACCAATAATATTGGCTTATTATAATAACAAGAACAGTCGAATGTAGTCAATGATATATTATAATGTATATGTTTAATCACTTTGTTAATGGCTCCTGTCTCCAGGCCTGTGGTTAGTTCTACACGTGGTGAAATATGGAACCCTATTATCTTAATAACATTGTACCTACCCTGGAGCAAGCTACACGAGTTGTCTTTATGAATGTAGGGGATTAATTCTTCCGGATCGGAGTAATATGAGTATATTTCTTCTTCACTGTATTTATTTCATCCATCAGCCTTTGGAGGACCACTTCTGGACATAGGCCTCCCATAATAGATGTCACTATGACTTGTCTATCGGCATTAGCTGGTTTTTTTTCAGGTTGTCAGTCCACCATGTCGACCTGTGTTTATTTTTCAACTCAAATAACTTTGTAGCGCGCTACGTCTCATTTTAACGCAATTCAACTGAGTTACTGTATAATATATATAGAAGAACTGTTTAATTTTCAGCAACAGTATGTTTTGAGAGTTAAGATGAGGAACAAATGTATATCAGAAGCTGCACACAAATAACAATTCAAACTTAAAACTTAAAACTCAAACTTTAGAACTAAGTATAAAAACAAAAAAATTAGTAAAAACATACTGCGGCACAACAACCCAAAAGTGCTTACGATGGTATGTGTAATACGATGCTAGGTAATGCATCATAGTTCCGATTCATCACCATGCATCAAGCCGAGCTAAATCAAACACTAAACAAACAGAGTAAACAATCAGTCACCTTCAAGCCCCAGTTCCGGAACGTCCCTAGCAAAGGAGCCGTGAAAACACAGGCAGGTGTATCTGTTGAATTACGTGGTCTCCACTTAATAGCCGGAGTACATCACTTGGTGTAAGATCCCCGCACAATGACTCAGCATTGTACCGTTTCGGAGTTAAAGCGCTGAAATAGAGAGTTTAACTCGTAGTTAAGTCACGCTCGGCTTTGTGCTACGGCTTGTGTCAAACCTCACTGATGAACAAAGTTATAAATTTAGTTTAAATGGATACCTACACGGAATGGAAAAGAAAGATGGACCCCGTGTCACCTACATTGAAATTGAAGTCCCCTGACTGTGCCGATCTAATCGTACATATACAGCGCCTCACGCACACACTTACATTAAAGCGTGCCGAACGACTGCCATTTGCATTAATCTGGCATCCCTCAAATTACGCAGAGATAGATCGTACGGTGCTTCAGTTTTGACATGAGTGGCGCGGAATTTTTATTATTTTATTAGTCCTATGAAGTATAATTTTCCTCTGCTCCAAACTTGTAAAAATCTTGAAACTTTTCTGTATTAGTAATAAGTGGAAACTGTTGTTTTCTGTCTTTATTATTATGATTTTGTATTTTGTGTATTGAAATATTGTACGTTTTCCAAATAAAAGAAATGTACAAAACAGTCAATGACGGACATTCGAGACATGTCTATTTTAATTTCCATATACCGAGTTTATGATAGTAAAATGGCGAGAGTTATTTTTCTATTTCGTAGTCAGAATGTGCGAGTGAAAGAAATGCAAAATGTGGCAGCGCTCTTACTTA
>DWLO01002079.1:0-13283 GCA_018245335.1 Dalla quadristriga | reverse complement strand
TCAGGATATTTTTTTCCCAGTATTGCGTAATTTTAGTATCAAAGATCTCATATCACGCACGTAGGAAACAGTCCGACTTTCCAGTGATGAGATGGCTGCGGAACTTTATCGTTGGCTTGTCCAACATTTTCTCGGCTGGTTTAGCTCACTCTATTTGCTCGCAATCAAATGTCTCAAAGCGCATATTTGGGTAATGTACAGATAATGTAATCAAATTTTATATCAATTTACAGATAAAGTTTCCAACTTTGTGATATTTAAAACAAAAACTTAATTTTGATTAATAGTTTTTGTGCTACAGATATTAGACTGCAAGCGTGCGAAGTGAGTCGATTTTTCTGCTGAACAGTGTGATTAACTCTTTATTGTACACCAAAAGGAAAAGAAATACAAATTCAGTAAAAAACTTAGACCGTACAAAAGGCGCTCTTAATGCTAAACAGCTATTTCTTCCAACAAACTCGTGATGAGGAGTTAAGTAAATAGCTTTATAAAGGTAGGATGCACGAAATACAATTCTATACAATTCTATAGTTATCACAGATAAAAGTTAAGCTCCAATACGTACTCGGGTATTTTCTCACCTGAATTTAAAAAGTGAAATATACACTTTTTAAAAGCATTTGTTTAACCAACTATGTTTGTTAGGATCAAAACGTTGCTTTTAGGAGCAACGGCAACAGACTTGGCGATACCAACACTTAAAGTGTGCCTTGGAGCATGAAGCGGACACTTGTGTGGGGTGGGACGCATGTTGTGTATTCACAAGTTCCGTCTCATGGCCATTCTACTGCGCCAAAATCCACAGTAGACGCGGCAGAAAAGAATGAAAAGTACACTTATACTAACCCAATTATAAAAATATGGTAAATATATGAGTGGGTCATGGAATGATTTTTAAATAGCCTGTGTTTTTCTAGGTTTCAAGCATAATATTAATATATATAGATATCTAAAAATTAAAGTATTGATATTCTTTAAAAGGGTTTTGTGTGTTATGAGTTTCTTGCGCCGCTTCTTTTATCATTGCAAAAACGCTTACTTAAGGACGAAGCGGTGGTAATGCTTATCAAAAATGATACTTTAGTATCCTTTAGACATTGGTGATAAAAAATACTTACCTTTAAGTCATCAAACCAATGACAAAACTACGAGTATTCTTATGCCCAGAGACGGTAAGCTATTGTAAACTATTTATTTCTTGGAATATTTTTTTGTAAACCAACAATAAATGCTTTCTTTTCTTCATTACATAAAACGACAATGTTTATGTTAACAATTACAACATGGTCTCTCCTCCAACGAACCTGAGGCACTGACTGTGGGCAGACAATACAACTTGAATTCGTTATGTAATGTGGGTATCAAGGGGAACTAAGGCTATCAGATCGGAGCTATTAAGGTAAATTTGTAAATGCATCGGACGAGGCGTGGACCGCGTGGGTGCTGTGACTCACTGGGTGTTATTCTAATGCACTGGGGCCGCAACCTTCAGCCACTTATTGCGTACTTATACGTCTTGTGACATTCTTAACCCATGTGGGTGTCGAAGACAGGTAGGTACATACTGACGTCTTTGTAGAAAAAAACAGTGGCTACAACCCATTAGCGGCCCACTGCCGGGCACGGGTCTCTTGAGAATTAAAACAGTATCTTACCACAGAGCAAACTTTATCGTAATCAATCGTTACTGGCTCGAAGCTGCTTGCGAGTGGTTGACATTTCTCATCTTCGGGGATCCAGGGTCCAAACCTCATGCACGCATGATTATTCGGAGCGATGAGAAAAAGCATCGTGAAGATATCTGCATGCCTGAGAGTTTTTCATTATGTTTTCAAAGACTTCGGCAGTCTCCAAGCCGTTGACGATGACAAAAGTAGTCGATTACCTGAAAGCATAAGGATATTTTTTTGATAATCAAGCTGTAGTGTAGTAGATCTGGCTCCAAATAGCCTGCGTGCGGCTGGTTTGAACCCGACTTATGACGTTTACCAAATGGCGAATCCAGTCCCGCCTTAGTTATCGGGACTGCGGAAGTGTAGCTGCAGAACAAATTGGAAGAGACAAGGCCAAATCAATCAGTAGTCAATCCAAGTTGGCTGATGAGACATTCGATTTAATTTGAGTGCATGCGTTCCGAATTTTGCGCTGCCATGCTATTCATCTGGCCATCTGGCAATTAGAATGAAAATCGTTGGCTGCATCTATTGGCTCTTTTTCGAATAGCCGGGTTGCAAGGCAGCACCCGGGAAGCGTATTTTGAAATATATTGTTGAACAGCATGCGCACTTCAGCACTCTACAGAGTTGTATACAACAATGGCTTCAAAATACGCTTCCCGGCTGCTGGCCTGCAAACCGGATGACAAAGCCGGCTAGTAGAAAAACACCCATTAGCAGCACGAGCCACTACGGGCCTTTATTAAGGGACTTGCTACTTACTTACCTACTCCACCACTATATTCCAGTGCGAATGGCTTAGGGGCGTACTCAAGTGTCATATTTAAAGCATGTGCGTATTCTTACTTTCAAAAAATATTTTCTACGTGCCTAGGATTTGTACCCGGACTATCAATGTACGAAATTTACTGTTTTAAAAATAGTAGAGTTATTTTAGTTTAGTAGAGTTTTGAAATTTTAACAGACTGAAATTTACATACGTCTTACGGAGTTTAGTACGGAAAAATACGGAAAAATTGTTCATTAAACTTTATCTAAACACGCAGAATTAATGACTCGCTTTTATTTTTATGCCTTCGCAGTTTCCCGTCCTTAACAAGACTGTTTCTTGGAAGTCTATTTACTCGGATACCTATAATAGTATTAATTAACAAAATGATTAACGGCCATTATATTTGTGTCATTTTACCCTGTTCTGGGATTATCTTTTATTAAATTTGAACTGTATGCTATTCAGCAATAGCTCTGCACCGATGGCAGGGTCAGTGTCTTGTAGTAGGTACCTCTTAAATCGAAATCCTACTAAACGTATATACGGAAAAGTTTGTGAGAATTAGTGGTGTTTGTGAGTAAAAAAAATACTGAAAGACTTTTAGATTTGTATGGAGTTTCCTTTTTATTTTATTTGGTATAGCTTGAACTCTAGACAATTTTATTTCTAAAAAAACAAATCCCTTAGCGGCTGAAATAGGAGATGAAAACTCTGTGTTAAAACTAAATTTTACGTAGAAAGAGACGCCGGCATTAGTATTCTTATAAGTACCTAAGTAGGTATAAGACGATTAAAACCACCTTAAGGACATACGATTGACAGTATCAGATCTGTTGGGGTATGTAATGGAGCAGGATAAAAACTGGATACAACCGGCCGAGATGGAGAGCGGACCAAAAAGTGGATGCATTCCATTGTTGATTGGAAACGACTCGCGGTTGCTCGCTGCATTGGGAAAAGTCGCATTGCGGTGAATAAAGAAGCTAGCAAGATTATGGAGCGGGCACCTTTCTATTTGTTGCTACTCGCAAATCCTCTTGCCTTATCCAACCCCCTTCGATCCAAGCATCCTCGGCCAAAACGAGCGGATACGTAAGATGGCAACACTGCTGACGCACAGAAGCTGTCACTCTCATAATTGGAATATTCACGACCCGCCAACACCGACGGAACAGCTCCAGGAAAACCCCAGAAAACTCAGAGAATTCTCATCCACTCCGGGCCGAGGTAAGTCCACCTATCTTACCTATCCTTAATAAGCAATCCATTTATTAACAGCTAAGCAACCTAAGGCCTCTGATGTATGCAAAAACTGCCGATCGAGTTACGACCCTATTCTTAACTAGTTTATCCTGATGGAAACATTGAGAAGTATGAGTACGTGATGAAATTTTTCAAAAATGATTTTTTAGCAGAGATTGCGAAAATAAAAGTGGTGATAGTTTGTGACGATAGATGTTGGTTATTCAATTCCACAATTCAATTTGTGTCAGCTGTTAGCTTGAGCTCTGGATAACTACATACATACTACTACATACAAAGCTTTGTATGGAAAAACAAATGTTACTGTTTCTACTAGTTTATGAGCTGGTATTTGCACGTAAACCGCAAATAATTTAGATTATACATTAGTTATTATTCCCGAGTTTAATGAAGACGAATGATGCAAGATCGGAGCAATATGTTCAAGGTTACGTTTTAATATATCATCAATCAAACTTCAAAATAAATTGAGAAAACATTGTTTTACGTTATTTAGTTTTTACGTGCATCTATGAAATATAATCGGTGATAATATATTATGTTTAGAATGCCCTATCCAGAGTTCGCACACAGGTTCGTAGATCGAGGGCGGGCGGCGCAATCACCGCGTTCCCGTGAGAACGGGCCGGCCGCCGCACGCCGCATGCCGCCAAAGGTCAAACACCGAGATACTTTTGCCAATCGCTTACATATATTGCATTTTCGCTGGCTAAGTAAAGACTAGAAAAGCCTAACTTCTAGCTTATAAAAATCGTGGAGGAGAATTATGAACTTCAGAGTTTAGGGTTTAACAACTAATCTGTTTGGTGCTTGTAAACATTTTTAAAGAAAAAAAGCAAAACGATACTTATCTTTGGACTCGTGCAACACCAGCATACCCAGAAGAGTCGCCGCTTCTATACGTCCCTGACCCTGAGCTAAGTTTTAGACTTGTAGTTTGCACTCAGTACATTGACATGGCTATTGGAGGCACCTGATAGTATTTATTTGCAAGGAAATTTTACAATGAATGTTGTAAGTGTCTGAGCTTGGCCATATAGGTTACTAAGGTCTGTAGGGAAATAATCTTATCTACGGTATAGGGTATACGCTATAGTATAACTACAGGTATAAACATATAGGTATGAGGTTTTATCAAAACGCACATCTACTTTTTATCTTTAAGCTGTTATATAACTATAACTACTACATCTAAGGAAAACAGTTTATAGGTACATTACTACTTATTCTTTATTACGTACTTTAAGCTAAGTGTTATTAATTTTGGCTTAGTGTTCGTAGGCTTCCCTGTTCACTTCTCGAAACTTTTTAGTTTTGTCTATTTATATTATTTCAAATATCAGATCGAGAGCATAGACGAATTGTGTACAAGAATTGAGTGTTAAACCAATTAACTAATTTTATTTTAACGAGCTGAAGCACGTTATGGTAATTTAGGCCGAGTCGACGTCCCTTAATAGCTTGAAGGACGGTCAGAGCTGCATTCCATGGCTGCAGCCTGCAATGAAAGGCTTATTTTTTGCCTGTATTAGTGCACGTCATCGTTACTCCATTAAGCGCATAGTGTAAGAAAATATAACGTTAGATTATATCTCCCCGGGCTTTCTTGACATGATCATGAACACGAAGAGACTTGCGTTGAGCCAGTGACATGTCGACAAACATTAATACGCGACGTACCTCCTTTATCTTTCATTGAAAATCTAATACGCCTCCTTGAATTCTCAAATTGACTTCACACTGCTATCTAGGTGTTTAAATTGCTCGTCGGCTTGTGAAATCGTGGGAATCGAACTGGAGGCTTCATTAAGTCCGGGTAATGAGACAATGTCGATTCGAATGTTGGGTCGTGTGCGACGAATGTTGTTACAAAATTAATAAGGCTTTAAAAATTTACACTTTATTCTCCATTTTTATTATTCAGTGTTTACATACTTACTACTAAGCACTTACCTACGTGTACCTTTTACCTCTGAGCACGAACGAAAACAACAATCAACAATATAAACAACGCTTATACTAATCAGAAATTACAAAATTCCGCGATTAAATGATAATTACCACCTTTCTTTAATAGGCACCAGGTTTTATGCAATTTCTCAGAAAACATTTCCTCCCACAGTTCTTTGTAACATCGTGTGAAAATTTCAAACAATGTGTTTCAAGAAAGACGATTCTCAAAGAAACGGCTCATTGAAGGAGTCTAGTTCATAACCAGTTTTTGAAGACCTTCCCCGTCCTTTACATGGTGCATTTTTCATGCGTAGAGAGCGATGCGGAAGGTATTATCACAGACCTTACATGGATGGTCGACCCGTTCACATGCTGCATCCATTGAGGTCCCTTCACACGGTCAAAGACGACAAAAAATAATACAAAAACCGTTACGATCATGAAAAAATGTTCCCATAACTCATGAATGTCCTCATTGACAAATCTGTATTAGTGTATGCTTTGGTTCGCCGAATACTTGCACTGCTGATAGTAGGTATTCGTTGATACGTATACGACGAGTATATACAGATATTGTCCCAAACATGACTTTTTTGTTCCGTGGTCCCAACTTCCAAGCAAGTCACTGACCAAATATATTTGATGATGGAACATTTTCTTTTTTTAATGTTTTTCGTGTATCATTGCTTTCAGAACACAATAACAATGTGTCTATACCCTAAAGTAGTGAGAACTAAGAAGTGCGGAGTCAGTGGACACAATCATCATAATTATGTTTAAAAAGACTAATTTAGCCTAGATATAACGGGCAATCTCGGACTGTGACTAAACAACTGATAGATTTATTTGTTTTTAAGTGATACGTGTTAAATTTATTAGTTAACCAAATATTATGTGACCGTACAAATAAAAATAGACACCGTAACAACAAAAAGTTAATTACGTTCAATTATGATTAAAGTAATTACATACCTAATGAAAATATGTATTAAAATTTATTATTTATGTTAAACTCTACCTACTAATTATTTCAACGACATGAGCGAAGCATATTTTTATTCATTAAAGTTTAAACATAGATTGAGTGAGTTTTTATGAACTAACTCTCGAGTCTTGGCAGAGGGAATGGAACACATGGACCGCAAATGTGCGTGGGACCAAACGAGATAATGTTATTCCATGAATGAAACAAGTAACCTGCAAGATATGGGACCGCGTCCCATAAACTATTCTCACGATTCACAGAATTAGATAAAAAGCGGCATTATGTTGAAGTTTGGTTTGACCCTTTACTTTCCAAAAAATTGGAAGCTTTGAACTAAGTATCACGGGAACCTAATACAATTATTGGTCTTGATTTAATAGTGAACAAATGCACTTGAAGATGAACAGAATTGTAAGGGTGTAAGTTCGTAAGTAACAGTAACAGCAGCCTTGAATACCTTGCAAGGTATGCCGGTGAGAGCGTTGTCGGCTGCGGGGTACATTAAGCTATCATACCATCAACGCGCCCGTCTGGGCGGCATTCTTGAGCCGGGTCCGGTGTCCGGCTCAGGAATGTCTGCAGCCAGCAACTCGAGACGGAAGGAGCAGCGGCGGAAGCGGTTCATGGAACGGAAGGGTCTGGTTTCAGAATGACTTCAGAAAGATCTCATATATACTATCTCCATACCTTACGCTAAGGGATTAAGACTCTCTTTGCCAGCGAGCGCCAGTCGGATTTATTTGACCACTCTAACTACGAAGGTATACAACACGTCGCACGTAAAAGGTTATAAGTGCTCGAAAATATTTATTCAATCTTAAATCTTGTTCGAAAGGTATAGGGTTTAAAATAATAAACATTCTGGGTACATTTATAATTGAAGTTTCAAGTTTCGCGAATGTTCCGAGCCACGGCGCGCAACCGTCTCGCTCCAGTGTACCGTGCATCCTGCCTTAGCTTAGGTATACAAAGTATAATTTTCCGAGTATTCTACTCTATCGCTATACTTAACGCCCAAGATATTTATCTTAACAACTAGGTTAGTTATTTCTGTATCAAACTTTTACTGAAACCCATCGATTTTAAGGGTTGCGAAATTTCAAATTTCATAGGTACCTGCAAATATTGTCCTCTATTTGGTTCCATACTTATTTAATTTTAGTAAGTAGTACCTACTATCATAGAAAAAGTGAAGATGAAGAGATTTTTTTGTAGATGGTCTCCGCTCCAAGGGTATAAGTTTAGCTGGGCATGCTTCAGTTCATAGCAAAACTGGAGCAGTTATAATTTCTGTTGTTTTAAATGATTTTTCCAAATTAATTGTTAGTACAAATGAAATCACTAGAATCCTAACTGCATGTAGCACACAGAATGAAAAAACAGTTTGAGTAATTCTGGCCGGATGAAACCTTAACTGAAATTCCATAGCGGACAATTTTGATTCTTGGTCAACAGCAGTGCTGTAGGCATACGATCGGCTAAGAAAATGATCTGGAAGTTTTGATTTCACAAAAGTGGGGACAAATGAAAATATCGTGAATGGTCACTCGTCAGATTGTAAGAGAGGCACATTCAAAATACCTAATCTTGAGTGCAGAAAATGTTAGTTGTCTACTATGTCATCATACTATGTCCTTTTTCTATGAGAACTATATCTTTTTTATAAAAAAGGTTATAAACTACACAAAAATTCCGCAGGAATGTGTCTTCTTAAAAGAAGATAAATCCGAAGTTTCAAATTGGAAATTAACTCGTTTTCACCAGTATTTTAACTGGGATATATTTATTTAGGATCCTGTGCCTGTTTACTTATTTTGACTGTTCTTAAATAACCGTAAATTTCTCGAGAACTGTAAAGCAAGCTTTAGCCCTTATTTGTGGTTGGAAATTTTCCTGTTTTGTTACGAGACCTGCGACCTCCCGCCGAGAAAGTACTTAAGTACCTCTGTCATGGTATTTTATTTTGAAATGCCCGATGGCGTCACAAATTGTGGCAGCCGATTGTTGATTAAACAATCGAGCGGGTCCCGCATGCCTCGTCCGTCTCAATTGTAAACTGTTATTGGAAATCAATTGACAGACGTTCAATTGACCTAACTAGTTCCATGAATGGTGTTCTTGGATAAATATTGATCTTAGTTAAGTCTACAACGCATTCCAGAAACTCGACATGCAGGCAAACCTAACATTTAATGCATATTATATCTCAATGTGCTAATAGGAGCTTTAGTAAAAATAACACCGACTTAACTTTAGTCGACCTTCACTTCATTGATTTTAAAATCATAATGTGTAAGTAGGTAAAATAAGGTTAATAAGATATCGTTCCAATATAAACTTTATTTACTCAAAAACAACACACGCCTTTTTCAGGTAAGCATCTCAGGCTCGTTGACCTGAATATCACATCCTTTACAAAGGCGAAAGTGTGTCTGTCTGTTCCTACGTATGTTTGAAACTTTCTGAGAAAACGTAAAATTTGAGTGATATATAATATTATTGACGAATTAACCCATAGGCAAATAAAGAGTTTTGGAGAAATGTCGCTTTAACCAAATTCTACGCGGTAGCGATAGAAGTCGCAGGCAAAATCTTGTAGAAATATATTGCATGGTAGCTGAATGGCATTAAGGTATGACGTGATGATTTGGTGGTGGATGTATTACTAGTGAAGGAGTGAAAGTGAGGTCGCGACGCTTTCTATTCGCCATGCGCGGTAAGACATACCTACCTTGCGAAAGCCACAGCCAAGCCAACGTAGGTACATATAGCCAGTTCTAAATAGAAAGCTGAATTCATAGAGCAATTGGAACAAGTCAATGGTAATCTATTACAGATATTTTCTGACTTATTGGTAGAGTTAATATATTTGTAACTGTACCTAGAATATCTACTATTATTCTATCTGTGGTATAACCACAGAATAGAAAAGAATTACATACCCTTGAGATGAAAACAAATAGGACATAGGTACCTACAGCCATATCATGCACATCGGTTAAAACAAAAAAGCGTTAAGCATTTCAATTTGATATTCAATTTCCCTATCTAGGAATTCAAGGAAAAATATTGCAAAAATCCTGCATTGATTGGTTTCAATAAAATAAGTACAACGTCAAATCTATGAGGCCACGAGCCACGAACGATAAAACCCACAAAAGTTTTAAAATGGCTATGTCGTTTAATTTACGGAATTGCGGCCATATTTTATACATGATATTGTTTTTTCTGCTGTCGCTGGCATCGTTAGCGCCGCCTATTTACGTAACATTCTACTCTGCGCAATCTGATATACAATGCTTTGAGAATACAATGGGGCACTTCCAATTCTTGACTAATTATTCAAGTGAAGCTAAAAATGAAATGCTTTTTCCACCATCATAGAAGTTTATTCACTTCCAATTCACTTCCATTCTAAGGTAAGAACGTCTCCAGTCTCCTTGGACGTTTGAATATTTACAAGAACATTATTGGCAATAGGTAGTTGTTGAACTTTCCTTTCAGTGTCTCACATTTGTGTTTGCATTTTCCAAGGCACAATAGCTCTGTATTACAATGATATGCAGTAAGGCCATTCTTCGCTTCCCTGAAGGCGGTGCGGTGCACACAATGTCCATTGTATGACTCCCGCGCAAAGCGACGTGAAACGAGATCCCCGAGCTGAAGCTAAATAAAGCTGGATTTACACGAAACTAATGCCAAGTACCATTACTTGACATAATTATGACACTAGTTACTTTATCAGTTTCACATGTAAGTGTTCTTCTCGGAATCACGCATGCCTACCTCACGATATGCTCACGAATACCTAAATTCACGACACTAAATATATCAATTTGTCGACCAGTTTAGGATTTTATTTCGAATTCCGACCCAAATTTCAAACAAGCTTTCAAGATAATATCAATTTAATGTAAAATAATTTTACTACAACCATTTTGATTCGAGTGGTCCCAAGAGTGTTGCGAACTTAGTTGCGAAAAAGAAAATTTCTCACCACTACATCTAAACATTTCCACCCATGAAATAGTTAATAATAAAACTAATTTCATTTTGCATGAAAATAGTTTTGAAATGTGTGTCCGGTCCGGCACAATGCGTATCCATGCCTTTCTTTAGCTACATTAGTTATATCGCTGAATTTTAATGATATGAAATATCACAGAGCGAAACCTGCCAGAAGCATAGTTTCAATCCAAGTTAAGATTTAAGTGTCTTCTTCCTATATAACTTGGATGTGCTTACTCCGCGGTCATCTACTTGTTTTTATGTGCCTGATGGCATACTATTCATACTGGCATATTATTGGATTATTAAGCACCACCACGTTTTAAAACAAACCACCTCTAAACATTTCATGATCGTGAAATAAGATCTTAATCAACTGCAACTATTTTTTCTTTGATGTCAGACAATGTAGGAAGGAAACCAGATGACTAATCCTGTAATTGGGCACGTCATCGGCCATGAACCTTAATTAATTCTCCAAATATATTTGGTATTGTAAACTTGCCGACATTATTATCTTTAATTGGGTTTGTTGCTTAAAGTAGAATTAAATAATTTTTAGTTTGGGCTCAGTCAGACCAAGTTCAGTCAGACCCACCGTACCTACAGATAAAATAAGCTTGGCAGTAAAAATTGTGTCTTCTTACTAATTACTGAGAAACTTAACATCTTAATAAGTTGTTAAGCTTAGAGATAGTATGTTAATTACATCGTCACATCAAAGGTTATCTTCCCGTATGGCAGTCAACGAACAAACATAACTAAAATTAATTTGAGTCGGTCTTTGTTCCACGTCTAAGGAGACATCGGACGATGAGTTGCAAATAAACGTGAACGTCTTGTTGACTACTTATTAGATTCTGAAGCAGACGCACCACACTCACTACATCTGATTCGAGTAACATCTGCCTTTAACATACATTACTATGGATATATGAACCATTTAACAATTGGAAAATGTGGCGAGAAGTCGATGTTCGCCAAAGAATTTATTTCGGTTTGGACAGCATGTTTGGAGTTGGATTGGATTGGATCAGGATGACGTCACCCTTCAAATTTGGCAATGCCAGGCGCCCGACCTCGTGTAGTTGCGTCGTGGCTGCTTACATCGAACATCGACCGAGCTGCGCAACAAAAACCAGAAACAAAATACGATCTGGTTTATAATCGTGTAGGTAAGCAGTACCTAATTTTAGATTGTATGAACATGTTTTAATCAAATCCTTTTTGTAAACTAACGTCGACACATTTTTTTTTTAATTAAGTACTTGAGCAATCAAATAACGCTTAGCCATTGTGGGTTTTAGGCAGTAACATCATTACTTTAATTGTTACCTACCTATACCACTAAATGCTGTGCCTATACTTTGCGATTTTCCGGAAAATTCTTTATGCTTCAATTATGTTTTCGCGTCTACTTGTATCAACTGAATGAGATCAGTCTTCGAGGTCCACTACAGCCCAATACTTCATCGCCCTTCCACGACTTCTCACTATCCTGTTTAAATCTGTGCCTGCTATAATATTTAATAGATTACCGACCTATCGACGAGTTTGAAGATTTTTGGTTAAATGTTTTAGATTAAATTTATTTAAACATGACGTACAAGCCACTACAAGCTGAGTAGGTTAGGACTAGCAACAGTTGATACTCCCGCCATACGACCTATGAACTGATACTTCGGGAAAAAACGCTATTGTTCTATATTATTGTTATTGGCTATGAAATTAATAAGGTGGGTAAGTAGTAAGTACCTATATAATTGGCATCACGCGAACATGATGCAAGCATCTACAATGCGTTGTCCATCCATGTTTAACATTTTGATAGGTGACCTTTTTATGGTAGATGGTCATAGCTCCCCATCTTATCTGAGCACTGAGTCCTAGGAATTCAGCGATTTTTCAGGAGGCAACCTCAGTTCACCTCTTTGTTGTTTTGTTTGTTGGGTTACTAGTTTTTATTTCATTTCAGTATTTAGATTGGATGATTTATAAGTCTTATTAGGTAGAGAGGTTGGTTAGTAGCAGCACTCGCTCTGTCCGTTCTTTCAAAGACTCTTAAGGTCTTTTACTCTTTGGTTCGGAGGACAAAAATGGTTTAGGAACCCCTGAAAATTCCATTCACATTTCTCGAATTTTCATTTAAATACTTAAATATTTACATACTTTCACTTGACTTCAAAAGTTAAAAAAGTATAAGCCAATTTGTGCCAATTTTGATTTTAAACCTTTTTCGTTAACCTTGATACAGAACGGATATTTTTTTTAATATGTGCATAACAGATGGGTAGGTACATTAAAAGGCTCTGTCCGCGGTTCTGCCTACGTAAAATTCCCTTATCTATCCCACGGGAACCATGCATGTTTTTTGGGATAAAAAATAGCTTTTGTAATAACTCTACGGCACATAAATTATCTCTATGCAAAAAATATAATATAATAAGTATAATAAGTAGTAGTAGCAAACCAACATAACACACCATTTTTATAATATTTGTATGGATTTCGTAATCAATTCATTTCACAATTTTAAACTCGTATTAACTTCATTTCTTAGCTCTCAGCTCTTAGGCTATCTAAGATGAGATAAGACCTCGCTTTATCATTTATGAAGGCCAAC